>PVKN010003158.1:0-38605 GCA_004027915.1 Capromys pilorides | reverse complement strand
GGGGGATGTTGGTAAAGATGAAAAGTGAGAATGTGTGTGGAAATCCATAGTGCTTAAGAGCAGACAAATGTTTTGTTTTCACATGGGTTCTGTTCTGTTCTGTGGTTGTCACTGGTGTACATGGGTGAACTCATGTCCCTGGATGATGGGCTTCTTTAGAAGCCAGAAGCTTATAGTGAGGTCATCTTTTTTTGGAGGTAAACAGACCTTTCCTAAGGTTGAATCCGAGTTTTCACTCTGGGATTAGTTGCATGAAACAAATAGCATGCCAGACAGACTTGTGCATTGCTTGTAGAACCTGGGAAGGTGGGCTTCATCACTTAACCCTTGCTGTGTCTCTCAGAGGTCACTGCCTCTGCTTGGGAAATTTCTTTACAAGTGGTTCAGGCTGCCCACTGATTTTCAGCTGGCTATGTTTCTTTTTCCATTCATTTATTATGTTCAAGATTTCCCTGATGTACCTGAGAGAAAATGAACTTGTTAATATGGAAGGAAAGGAATTGAACTGCTGGTAAAACAATCAGACAGACTTGAAAAGAAAGAATCATAGGACGTCAGATCTTTTGAGACAACTAATCCTACTTATGTAGTTTCCTGGGCAGGAAGGTGGAGTTTGCCTCAGGGAATAAGAGAAGTGACAGAAGGGATTCTGTGTGCCAAGGATGATTGGAGGAGGCCCTGAGACTTAGCTGGGGATTGCTCACACCCATTCATACAACTTGAGAAAGCAGATCTTGCTAGTCAGGGTATAGGAGAACCATGAGCTGCCCAGTACTAAGCAACTAAAAGGCAATAGGGTGAGGACTGGGGCTCTCTTTCCTTCTTCAGTGGTCACATATTTTCTCATCTTGGCTTTTCTTGGATGACCAATTTCATCTCTTCTGGGCATAATTTCTGCTCTGATATTGCTTCTGGTTACCCACAGTCTTGTGTAGTATGGTAACAGACACCATGATAATCCCTTACATCAATGGAGATCTAACCACACACATTCCAGGTCCTGTTCCAAGTACTTACCATGAACTAATTCTCACAAAGAACCCTTTGCAAATAGCTATCATCAACATTTCACTTCCATAGATCAGGAAACTGAGTACTGTTTTAGAGTCCTAGACTAGTTGTTTGTGCACAGGCCTGGATCTCTGTGATAAAGTGTCTTTAGTAGTAGAATTTAATTAACTGAGGACCAGTGGGTGGTTTTGAGTTAGGTGCCCAGTCCTGGCCAGGGCATGTGAGACTCTCCAAGGCTGTGGATGGGGTGGGGTCAGATGGGGACGAGGGTAAGGGAGGAAATATGGGGCAACCTTAGTGAACTAAAGACGAGGAGACAGTCAAGGATGGGTCTGTGAGGCCTCTCTGCCCAACCATGACTGGAACTGGTCGAAAGCTCCCAGGCAGAAGGATCTGATCTGACATGCCAAGTGCTTCTATGTCTGGGTTCCATTGACTCCTCCTTCTTCCTGACTCCAGTCAAACCTTTTCTTAGCCAGTTTTCTGATTTTTTTTAAGGATGGTGCACCATTTCCTTTTTATCTGAGGGGCTGTTATGGTTTGTGTGTATTTGTCCCCCCAAATCCTCATGTAGTCATTGAGATGTAGTTCTATAGTTTGTGATTAACTCATGATCCACTAGGGTTATGGGTGATCCAAGGCTGGGATTATGGGTGCGAGTGCTACACTCAGCCTGAGGAGGACAGCCTGAATGTAACATAAGAGAGACAGAGAGACAGACTTCCTTTCTGTAGCCATTATTGCTGCTACTTTTCCATTTTGTTCCCTGCTCTGTGCCGCCACCATGAACGGCTGCCCTCTGCCATGTGCTGCTCTGCCTTGGAGCCAGCTGAGTACAGACTGAATCCTCCAGTAACTGTGAGCTAAAAAAACCTTTCCTTCCTTCATTTTGGGTGTCGGGTATTTGTCCCGGCAATGAGAGAAGAGTCACTGAGACAGGGGCTCCAGCAGAGACCTAGATGGCCTCAGCAGTGGTCTACGTGGCCACAGCAGCTTGCTATGAGAGCGGAAATTATAAGCAAGTTTAGAAGGAAGATGCTTTCTTATTTTTGTAAGAACAAGGCCCAGTCCATCTCTGCCCAATAACCTGGTACACGAATGTACCAGCATTTGCCCAACTCCAGACCCTGCAGCCCCCTGGGTTCCCACACTCCTCCACCTCCTGTGCTCCTTTGCAGGGGGCTTTGATAAGACAAAGTGGGCCTCACTCCCCTAGTGAAGGAATGGGAGTGAGAGATGCTATAAAGCCAGACATCTGAGTGTCAGTGTTTGTGTCTGGGAGAGAAGGAAGTTTATTTGGAGGCTTGAGAGGGAGGCTCTGTTCTTCATAAAACAACAGAGGGAAGTGTAGCCTTCGTGTGGGCAGCTTCCTCGGGGGAGCAGATGGAGCCTGCAAGCCACAGGAAAGATTCCAGATGTCACATGTGCCTTTGAAAGGCAAAGGACAAATTCTGCAAGGAGCTGTTGGCTTTGGAGGCTGCTGATTCCTAAGAAGGCCTGAAGTCTGTCTCAGTCTTCCTCTGCCCAGGGCCAACCCTCGGCCAGCAGTGCCAAGAAGAGCAAGTCAGGCAGCATGGCCGGCACAGGAGGACAGCTGGCAGGATGGGGAGGGGAAGAGATGGAACAGGCTCTGGTTTCTGTACTGACGCCAGGGGAAAAAGGGCAAGGGCTGGGGTGTGTGAGACACTCAACGTGGCTAAGTAAACCACCTTTGTCTTCCCTGCTGGGCTATGTTTTATGCTTGCCAAGCATGAGACCTGGCCGTCATTCCCTTGGGATAACTCGGGGAGAGGCTACTGGTGGCAGATGACTCAGCTGAGAGCCAAAATGGACATTTTTAGAGGCTCACTTTTGGGCTATATGGAGTCTTCCCATAATGTGCATGAAGCTCCAGGTGCCTAAGGTGCTGAGGACTTATTTATTCATTTTATTTCTCGCTCGTTTTAATGAGCATTTTTTGCTCTCAATAAAATGAGCAAAAAATAGCAACGAAACAGTTTCAAAACAGGTTAGTAGGACAGTTACAATAATTAATATGCTGCATATTTTTGTCTTTGTAGTAGTTATTCAGAGGACAAGATGCAGACAAGATGTCTTGTCTAAACCATATTAGTCAGGGTTGGCTAAATAGCTCAGTGGATTAAAACCCCTGTAAGCAGGCTCAGGGGCTGGGAGCTCATTCCCTGGGTCTGCCATGCCGGCTCTGCCCCCAGGGCATGCTGAGACAGCAATTGAGACTGGGCATGGTGGCACACGCCTGTAATCCCAGCTCTTGGGAGGCTGTAAACAGGTGGATCACTACGAGTTCGATCTAGTAGTGAGATCCTGAACACCGTATAGATCCTTCCCTAAAATAAGATAAAATCAAAATTAAAATTAAAATAAATAATATTAGCACAGACCTTTCTTTTCATTGGACTAATAGAATGTAGCTCTAATATCTATCCTAACTATTTTGTATATACTTATATATATTTTTTCACTTATATCTCCCTTCTTTGTTTTGTTTTGTCAGAGACAGGCATTCCATTGTTATTAGAGAAGCTGTATTTAGAGAAGTCTTCAAAGGACTTCTTCATATTTGACACCAGCTCAAATATTGTAGGTACTTGAATTTAGCAAAATAACCCAATATAGGACTTCTAGGTGACGTTAGTGTTGGGACAGTGATAATCTACAATACTCTTCTAATTGTCTGAGTGATGGCAGCTTCCAAGAGGGAGCTCATGCTCCAGTGTGTTGTTTTATAGCGTCTCTCATTTCCATTCCCTTGCTAGGGGAGCTGAGTACTTTTCTAATTGTTTGAGAAGAGACTGCACTGAGACCCTGACTCAGTTGTCTCTCCACCAATTGAATAACCTGCCTGGTAGGTGGCGAGAGAAAATTGAGGGTAGAAAGAACCCACAGAATTCTTTGTCCCCCTCCTTCAGGTATATGTGGGTGTCCTTATGTACAGCTGCTGGAGTCCATGTGCCTGCATGCGCTGAGTCTGTTTCTCATTATGGAGTTAAGGAAATGTTCATGGAGAATATGCTCATGGTGTTTTCCTCTGTAAAATGAATCTCAACAGTTTAGGAATGGCAAAAATAAAAAATAAAAGGATGGAGGCATGTGGCTATGATACGAAATGGGCCCTGGAATCCATCTGCCTTGTTAGAATCCCAGCTTTCCTCTGCATTCCAGATGCATGACTTTTGTTAAGTTATTTAACTTTCTCGAGCTCCAGGTTTCTCATGCTAAAGATCAGGTTAATCATCATCTTTCCATTATGGCTTTATTGTGAGGTTTGAATGAGTTACTCTACGGAAAGTATTTGGCACGGAGCCTACGGTATTGTAAAGGATTTATAAACATAAGTTACAGCTATGATTAATCAATATCTCTAACAACCCCTCGATATTTCATTACAGATAGGCCTCATGTCTTCATCGAAATCTTTGCTGAACTCACACGTACTCTTAGCTTTGCTAATCCCTCTGGAGAAAAATGCCCCTCCAGCTGGTGTTCTCGGACAGCTGAAAGCCCCTGTGTATGGTTACCCTTCTTCTCAGTCCTGCTCCAACTACTCTAAGCTAGATGTCTTCTGATTTTGTGTTCCTAGTGTCTGTCTTCCTTCCCTGGCCTCACTCCAGGCAGGGACTGTTGGCAAAGGTTACCATCAGAGCTCTCCATTGCTAAAGGGTGAAGGCCATCTCCCTCCACTGTGAATAGATTTCCCTTCATGATTTTAATAAATTCATTACTTAATTAGAGAAGACACACAAATATCAAGAGAAGCCATGGGATAGAACGCTCATGAGATGTGCCAGGCAAATTGTGTGTATGTGTGTGTGTGTGTTTGTGTGTGTGTGTATATGCATGTATGAGACACTGTGCTGTGTGCTCCTTCACCCAGTGAGGTGAAGGAAAATGAAAACCATAAATCCCTTACTGCTGTTCATGGGACATCTTTGGAGTCTGAGTCTAAAGATTATATTTGAACTCTGCCAGATCATTCATTATTTAATCCTTTAATTGATGATCATAGTGGAAAGATGACGGCAGCACACCCTTGGCAGGGAGGCAAATTCCATTTATTTATTTATTACTGTTGCACAATTTATCTAGTGGGGAGCAAGTGCTAGGAGGCCACCCATACTTCATGGTTCAAAATGTTGTTATAAATAATGATTAATCTACTTAAATATCTGGCTTCATTCAACCTGAAGAATCCCACTGGATATCAAAGACTCTGGAGGCAAATGTTGAGAAGTGGAGAAGCTTTTCATTTCTCTGACTTATGCTAAGTGGTCATTCCAAAAGAGGCAGAGGTCACCTAGGGTGATGAATATTCAGGAGTGTTGGGATTGGCTCTTATCACTTCTGTTTTTACTGCAAGAATTCTCTCCAGGAATCACGAATACCGCGGGATGTTTCTTGAATCGTCATGTTAAACAATGAACATTTCTATTATTCATTTGTTAATCCTTCATTATTTTCTTTAGGAGATTTCGTAAAAATTCCCTATAGGGGTTATTCCTTAGCATTGGTGCCGGGTAGATGCTTAGTAACAAAGGAGATGACAGTTGATCGAGTTCCTATGAAGCCTGCAAACACATTCATTGAGATATGAATATGGAGAAAATGGAGTTAGAGGTTTAGCTAGTAAATTCCATAAACAGGAGGAGGTCATTGGCCTGCGGCTGCCCCTGTTCTTTAGATTCCTAAACTCAACCTAATTTCATACATAAACAAGCCAAAATCTAATTTAAGAAGTTTGGTTTTTCATAAGGAATAGCAGGGTTCTAACCAATCAGAAGCAAGTGAGCTTTAGCCAACTATTGGCAGCAAACCAAAAAGGGCAAAGCCTGCTGCAGCCAATCGGATGAGCCTTCTACCTCGGGTTCTGCCCTAAACTCCCAGTGCTACACTGCTCAGCTGAACTTCCTGAATCTCTTCTGGTTCTGATAAGTGGCTGACTCATAAGTGTTCTTTATTGAAATCAACTGTAAAATTCAGATTTAAGAGGTTCTTAAAGAAACACCTGAACTCCAAAAATAAGAAAATATAGCACGTAATAACATTGTTCTATAACATAATAAAGGCAAAAAAAGAAAGAAAGAACAGTCAGAGCTGTAAATAATAAAAGAAAAAAGTGGAATTTTACAGATTTGGAGAGAATACAGAACAACTCTAGCCATGATCTTTTTAAAATAGATTCATGCTTCATATGTATATTCAAAATCTGCCCTCCACATTTACTATGGACCTCCAATGGCTCTAAGGTTTCTGATCTACTTCTGTTGACAAAACCTTGAGTCCATGAGGTTTAGTAAGGAAAACGAAGGTGAGTCCCTGCATTCCAGGTACAAAGGGTTTTCATGTGGTGATCTAGAACCTTTGGTGAAGATGTAGGGGACTGAGGGAAGCTAGTTGATTATAGATCGCTGTAGATGACTTTAGCCTGATGTACCCAAATGGAACTTTGGGAAGTCAGTGGATCTCCTCTATCTTGTTTTGCCTGCCTTTGAGGAACAATGCTCTCTTTGCTTCCATCTTCTAAATCTCTAGTGCTTGGAATCCTATGGGGAAGAGTTTCTGGGGAGCGCAGGTCATCCCTTCACTTTCTTTCCTGATGCAGGACCATAGCACAAATTAGTAATGCTAAGCTGACTGCCACTCTCTTGGGTTGACCTTTCTGCACAAAAGTAACCTTTCTATCACACCAAACCCTCACCTTTTAAAATGTTCATTTTCTACAGTGGTTTAGCCAAGTGAACTGATTTTACTTTAGGACTGAATATGTGTCTTTCAGAATCCCTCTCTGCTCTGCTGTCTTGAGATCTGGGTGGGACCACCAAGAAGGCACCCAGAATCACCTGTATTTGCTCCTTCTTGGGTTTTCTATGTGGCTAAGGCAGCCAGAAACTGAAGTCTAATTTGGGTAGCCTTGGTCCTTTGTGCTTTGTAACTTCGAAGTCTGTTTTTCTTACTGCTTAGGCCCTGGCACTGTTACACTTATTCTTAGGCCAGAAGTATGGGTCATGACCCTCTTCCATTTCTTATCTCAATATAATCACAGTATGCTTTAAAGCTTGGTGTCATGATTTTCTAGTAACAGAGAGTTCAGGGGTTAATCTCCTGGGTTACAACAGATGCATCAGCAAAGGTACCATTGGCCCAGGCTCTCCTGGGCTACCCAGCCCTTTCTGCAGCAGTTGTAACTGATAACTGGCTGCTTTGTCCTGTGAACAGTAAGATAAAACAGACACTCAGCTAAGCACTGCATGTGAAATAAGAATCCCTGGAATGCCACAACCATTGTCATCAAATCCATGTGAGTCCATCTTGTGTAAAGGCTATTACTAAGACAACAGGAGCAGAGCTGTGGGTTTTCTGGGATTGATTCTTTCAAGAAGACTCAGAGTGTTACAAATCATAGCATGCATAGCACTGAGGATGGTTCTATTCTACTACATAATTTCTTTTTTTTTGGGGGGGGGGTCACACTTGTAGTGAACAGAAACTTCTGAAGATGGGAAATACACAAAGTTCCCTAGAAAATCATGGTCAGTTTTGTGGCATGCATCTTCAGTTTTGTGGTTCAAGCTTTCTGGCTCTTAGTCTTTGTAAAGCAGCAAACAACAGCCAGTGACTCATTCCTGCTCTTCAAATGGTTCTGGTGTCATAAACAGAGCTTCTGTCAAATTTGTAGCCACTTAAATGTGCCAGTCCTTGTTTCATCTAATTAAAACAGGGTTATCACTTAAGACACGAGGTGGCTAGCTTGTCTCCTAAACTTCCTGAAAGTGAAACAAGCAAAACAAAAACCCAGCACAAGAACAATCATAACAACAAAACCAATATTATTATTATTACTATGATTTTTGTTTTGTTTAAAAGCTTGTGTCATTGTCATACAAAAGTCTTCATGTATAAGTGCCTAAGGGAAAATCTCCCCTCTTCCCAAATAGTAGGCCCATTTTTGCTACTATATCACCAATACTCTTCCTGATTTCAAACAGCTTATTCTATTTATTTTTATTTTTTGTGGGACTGGGGTTTGAACTCACGACCTTGCACTTGCCAGGCAGATATTTGTGCCACGGAGCTATCTCCCCAGCCCCAAAACAGCTTATTCTAGACACTAGCTTTTCCATATTTTGTTTTGGCGTTTAGTCCAGGCTGGCCTTGAACTTCTGATTCTCCTACTTTAGCCTCTTGAAGGTGGGGATTACAGGCATATACCACCACAGCCAGTGTTAGCTTTTAAATCTTGGCTTACTGATCCAGTATGAGCATGAATAGCTCCAGTTCCTTTCAACTCATCATGGATTTCTCTCTTTGCACTCCTTTTATTATTAAAAAATTTCACGTTCATTTTAGAAAATTTGGAGAATACCAGGAATAATCGCAACAGCAACAAAAGTGAAAGCTACCCATAATATAATGCCTAAAGATTACTACTGTCGAGATTTACTATCTTTTCAAAATCTCTCTATTTATGTTGCTATTTCTATTCCTATTTCTGCTCCAGTTCCATGTATATCTATAAATATCCCCACCCATGAAGGCAATATATGTTACAGTAATATAGATATGTATATTGTATACTCTAATTCATATCTGGATTTACTTATTTTATATCATCAGTTATTCTGTAGCATCACTTCTTTTCTTTTTTTGTTTGTTTATTTCTTTGATACAGAGTCTCCCTACACAGTTCAGACTCATGGTGATCTTCCTGTCTCATCTTCCTCAGAACTGGGATTATAGGCATGCACCACCGTGGGGGTTTCGGGGCCTGCACAGCATGTGGTACAAGGGATTGAACCAGAGTCTTTGTGCTTGTCAGGCAGGTGCTTAGGCCACCAAGCTATCTCCCCAGCCCTGTAGCATCATTTCTGATGATTGCCTTTCAATGTTCTATATGCAGTAGTGTTCAATGATACTGCTTATATAATAAAGTTTTCTTAAACCACCTATGGCAAAAGCCAAGAAAGCCAGAACACTGCAGACTCCACAGTCACTTTTTTCTTTTCTTTTTTACAGTACTGGGAATGGAACCAGGTTATCATGCATGCTATGCAAACACTGTAATACTGAGGTACATCCCCAACTCCTTGTTGTAATTTGGCTAAGTTGGGATGATCATGCTAATTTGTACCATTCTCCACAGAGAGTTTTCGCTAAGCAAAGGTGAGTGTTGGTACTAAGGATGTGAAATGGAAAATGCAAAACCCCTTATTGTTTCAAGTAGTTTATCAGCCATCATTTTGCCCCTCTCACTTCAAGACAGATACAATTTCCTTTACTCCTTGTTTTCTTCCAATATAACTGAGTCAAGAAAATATCTCTTGATTGTAGAGCATTTGTGGGCAATAATCAAATGGTAATACAACTAGTGTATGGGTATTGACCATGAAAAGTATATGTAAAAAAAATTAGTAGATACTCAGAGAGAAAGCAAGCTTATCCCCTCTTCAGGTGTGTGGTAAGTCCTTGTAGCTATCCTAGCTACCCACCCACTCTCGCCAGTCTTCTTGTTGTTTGCCAACAGTATCTTAGAATTGTCCTGAATGGAGATGCACCTAGCTAGAAAGAAATATTCACTTTTCAGCCTCCCTTGTGGGTAAATATAGTGATGTGAAAATTCTGCCTGATGAGTTGTAAGCAGGAATCTGCCAGAGGCTCTGCAAATGTTTTGAGTTTTCCGGTAAAAGAGGCTGAATTGAGTTTTTAGGCCAACTGAACCGGAGCTGCTAACGTGGCATTCAGGAGGAAATGAAGTGATAAGGCAGTTTATTGAACCTTTAAAACTACATGTTAAACATCAATCCTTTTGGCACATTATGCTGTTTAGTTATCAAATCACCCTTTCAGATACTGCTGTGCAAATAGTTTGGATTTTCAGATACCCAAGAAAGTGACATCTCAACTAAACATCACTCAAGTCTGCAGCTTGGGATGTCAAAGGCTTGACCCATGAGTGCCTAGGTAAAGAGCTACCCATACCAGAAGCTGGCACTGGTTCACTGTGAGCAGGTTTTGTGCCAGTAGCTCTGTGGAAATGCTTCAAGGCAGTATGATATTTGATAGGAAAAAAGAGAGTGGAATAGTTACTGATTAAAAGTGCTCTCTTTTTAAAAGGACTGATTTACAAGTATATGTTAATCCGGTGGGAAGTGTCTAGTGACATGCTTTGGAGCTTCGCCCTTGACTTTTTTATTTTTTCCTGTTTAATCTGTGATTTGCATGAATATTTACAGAGGTTTATTACATTAATGTTTGACATGATGCTGTGAGCTTACTAATTGTGTTAGATGATAAAAAGCCAGTATCATGAAAGATGAAAACAAGGAAGGAAAAATCTAACCAGATCAGGGCAGTGGAAATAAGCTCAGGTACACTGCTGGAGCCCAGAGAGGCAGTGTTTCATAGCACAATTTGAGAACAGATTAAAAACTATAATAAATATTGAAAATTTTAAAGTTAGGACAGTGAAAGACACATTGCCATGAATCCCCCTCAAAAGGATCCTCCCCTAACTCTTTAAGTTCATCATTCTTGACACTTTGTGAAGTAGTTTTCTAAGTTCCCTTTCCTGAATGTCTTTAATGAGAAGTGATGGGGAAAAAAAAAGAAGGATGAACATTGCTCCTGAGTGACATTTAGTGGAGAAGCAGACTTGTAAAAACATGATGGTTTGTCCTCTTCCATTTTATCATCACATCTGGTACTATATGACTTCTGGCTCTTCCTCAAGTTCAAAATAACCATGTTTTGAATTGATTCAGGACACTGTGGGAGCTACAACAGCACCAGTAAAGACATGCATGAAAGATCTTCCAGAACTGCTTCAGAAAGCGCCAAGAAAAATGGGGTCAGTGTGTTCAAAGCAGGGGTGTGTATTACATTTTGAGGATCATTAATGACAACATGTCTTTTGCTGTAACCGTTTTCTTTAAACACACCGTGTATTTTTCAATCATATCTCAAATGTGACAAGCAGCACTCACTAGCTAACAGTGAACTATGGGATATAGTGAAGGAAAGCTTAAGTGTGGCCTTAGCTGGTGTTATGGCAAGCACCAAGATCCTGTCCGCCAGGCTTACCCTACCCTAGAATTCACAGCCAAGATTCCAGAGGTATTGTCTAGCACATGCATCTGTTGTCACATAGATGCTCTAGATGGCTCCCTACTAAGTCCCAACACCCAGGCTTAGTGCATCGCTCTTCACTCAGCAGCGTCTCATATGCTAGCCCACCTTCCCTCTGCTGTGTCTGATACACTGAGATTATAAAAATAATTCTCTCTTCCTTGATGACACCAGTCCCTTTCATGATAATGGCTTTGCTCATTCCAGGACAAATAAAGGATGGGTCCTGCTTAGTCCTCAGCTTGTTGCTACAAAACTTCTTTCCTTACGAGGGCCCTGAAAAGTCCCCTCTTCCACAGGTCACTGCTTACCCCCTTTTCCCTTATATCGGGCCCTCTAGGGTCTTCCCGTGGGCTATGGATTAAGTATGGTTTGTTCCTATCAAAAGTGATGTTGAGACTGAAGTGTTCAACACAGCAGTGTTGGGCGATGGGGCCTAAAGGGAGGTGTTTGGGATGTGGGGTGGGGCCCTCATGAACCAACTAGTGCTTTTCTTGTGTGAGTGCATCTTGCCATTGGAGCACTGCATTTGTTGTGGTGACAGTGTGTTGTAAAGCTAGTCTGTCTCCTCCTTGTCATCTCTTTCACATGCAGCTGCTTGCCCTCTCAGTTTCCGCCTTGAATTGAAGCAGTTGTACTTCCTGGACAGATGAGGCCACCCAGTCTCAAACTTCCCAGCCTGTAGGGCCCTTAGCCAAAACTAAACCTGTTTGGATTATAAATTATCCTGTCTTGGGTGCTCTGTTAGAGCAATAGAAATCAGACAGAGACACCATAGTCACAGGGTTCTTCATAGTGATCCCACCCTCGTGTCTCATCACTTATGTACTTGTCTCCCTAAAAGGAATATTAATTAGGTAACATTTCTCTTGTTGCTGGGACCAATACCAGACACTCAAAGTTAAGGAAAGGTTGATTTGGCTCACAGTTCGTGTAGGTTTTAGTTCATATTCTGCAGGCACCAAGGCAAACTGCAGCAGTTCATGGTGGTAGAAGAGCAGAGGAGGAGCAACAGCTGCAGTGTCCGTCAAGCCTCTCTCTTCCTTCCACACTGACTGCGTAGACAGGTGCTTCAAGGAGCTCAGAGCTCCTCCGAAGTGGCACAGGCGCAAAGTGGCCAAGGAAGCAGGGGGCAGAGTAGCCTTCCTCAACTCCTTTATACACACTTTTTGTGCTGAATCACTCTGGTGTGGCCCTATCATGTTCCAGGGTGGGCCCAATCTCCACCAGCAGGGTGGGTCCCCCATGGCCCTGGACCGCTTGGAGCCGATCCAGCCAACATCTCAAGTTGACACAATATATCAACGACCACACCATCTTAGTGCCTGACTTGTGTGACTTGTGCCTGACTCAGTACTCTACTGGAAATATTCGGGCATTTGTCGGTGAGAATAAAAAATGATTTCCAAATTCAAATCCTAGTCCTTGCTCCATGTGGCAGTTTGATTATCTACCAGTCCTCTACATACCAATAGCTGAATGTCCTCAGGAAACATTAGCAGAGAGGTAGGCATAGCAAAGTGTGTGATTGTATTCTTAGAAGGGGAGGGAAAATGCTAAAGTGGTGGAGAGGCTTTCAGAACATATGTACAGGTTGAACTTTTAGTGTAAGGGAGGAATTAGAGTGGAGCTGGATACCCAGGGGTTCAGTGCTATGCTAGCAACCTAGCTTGGCAACTCTAGGCAAACTCCTTAATTTTCTTGAGCTCTAGTTTTCCTGTCTCTAAGGTGGCTACGATATCCTTAAAGAATGGCTTCAAGGGCTAAGTGCAATCCGGGATGCAAAGCACCTCATACACAGTAAATGAGCCCTTAAACCTCAGAAGTTGGTGCTTCCTATATGATGAGCCAACTGGACCACAGCTCTCTCTAGGCCAGGAAAGGTGGTGGTGGTGGTGGTTAGGACCTATGTTTAGTGTGTTAGGAGAGTGGGACTGGATTTGCTTCCAGGTTGCTGTAGAGGGACTCTAACCATCAGGTGGGAATTTAACTACTATAGTTGAAATTTGACAATCTACAATTAGGGCAGACAGAGGTGGCAGTTTTAGAACGGAAATGACCCACTTGTAAAATCACTTTTAAAATAACTTGACTGTTACATTTGGTCTCCTGGCCACAAGAAAGATGAACTTTGCTTGGGTATTTAGGACCTGGGAGAGCATACACCCTGAGAGGCCTCAGCCAGCCATGCTCTGCTCTGAGGAGGGACATTGTTGTAGCCAGATTAGACTCCTCTGCCTTGGAACCAGGTTCACCCATTGGACGAATGCACCAGTACTGATTCTATAAAGAAAAAAAAAAAATCATTGGAGCCAAAGCCTCCTGCTCTGCTCACTGAAGTTGTGGCCCTCACTGCTCTGGAATTTCTCTGCTAACAGTTCTTCCTGGGCTCATGGGACATCATAAATCTTTCAGAACACATTATAATAGCATCTGAGCACTGTTCATTCTTATAAGCTGGGAAGTAGAATTCTTTCTTTCTTTCTTTCTTTTTTAAGGTAAAAACCAAATGCTTCTATGGAAACCTACATCTTTTAAAATTTTTTAAAAAAGATTTCTTTATTTGATACAGGGTCTCCTATGCAGTTCAGCCTCACCCAGCATTGGGATTATAGCTGTGCACCAAAGTTCCCAGCTTTGGGGGGCAGGGAGTGTCCAGGGTTCTGGAGCTACCACTCCATGCTGTACTGGAGATCAAACTTGGGTCCTAGCACTTGCCACGCAGGTGCTTAGACCACTGAGCTACCTCCCCAGCCGAAACCTGTATGTTGTTGAAGGCCTCGATGTGTGTTGCAGAGAACCTGTAACTACTGCCAGCACATCCTCATCCAGCGGGCGATGTGCACTCCTTTGGAAACAGCCCTCCCTCTTCTGCCTCCCCAAGAACAACATGAGTCAACATATCAGGAATCCTGGTCTGTGTCCTCTTTGAAACAGTTCCTGAGAATGAGAAGCAGCCACAGTGCACGTGGCTGGATTCAGGCTTCCACACTGGGAGGACACAGCTTCAGGAATACGCCTAGCCCACCCTCGCCAGGCTCCATCCTGTTGCTGCTTATCACTCCATTAATCAGTAAACAGCAGTGTGTCACCAATCGTCCAGGCAGATTTGAGGGGCTGAATCTCATTTCTGTTGCCTTTGAACTTCTGAGAGGGGGAGTCTGTTGGAGGTTTTATTCCATTACTTACATTTGTTGCCTCTTGTGAGAACTGTGGATGTGGCCCCCACAATTTCATCTCCAGAATGATTTGGAGCTCCAGGCCTTCATGTTGAGCTATCACCCTGGCCTTCTTCCTTTTTTATTTTTTATTTCAAGACAGGATCGCTCTAAGTCACTGAGTTGCTAAGAACTGGACTTTCCAGAGTGTTGGCATGACAGGTGTGAGCCACCAGGCCTGGCTCTGTCTTCTAAATTTTGTGTAAGGCAGATACTGCAATAAAACTGGCAGTGGAGAGTGAGGGAGGTAGCTCAGTGGTAGAGAACTTGCATAGCATATGTGAAGCCCTGGGTTCCATTCCTAGCAGAGAATGAATGAATGAATGAATGAATGAATGAATGAATGAAGCAGAGTCTAGGGAAACCAGACAGGACCAGTGGAACGAGTGGCTCAGGACCTTTAATGTATATCTTAAGGTAAAGAAATTTAAGATCTAAGTAGATCTTAAGGTTGATCCTATGTGGAACTCAGCCCAGATTAGCATGTTATTTGACAAGATGGGAACTTAAAACCAAATCTTCAGCCCTGGACTCCTTAGGATTTCAGTAGAGCTGGAGGGATGGCAGTCATAGTCAGTGTACCTAAAAGCTTTGGGATTGAGTCTATGTCCCCTTTGAAGGTCTTATAAATGAACTTTATGATACTTAATGCCAGAGAGAAGTGAATTTTTGTACAAAACATGGAGAGTTGTGTTTAGCCACCCGAGGATACTTGCATTGTTTAGGGAAGTCCTGGTGCCCTGGTTTTCATGAGAGAGAGAGAGAGAGAGAGAGAGAGAGAGAGAGAGAGAGAGAGAGAAAGAGAAACAGACAGAGAGACAGAGACAGAGACAGAGACAGAGACAGAGACATGCTTGCTTGTACCAGAATTTTGGTCAGTGGAGGCATAGGTTTGCCAAGATAGTGACTTCTGGTTGTTGAGAAAAAGCTAATTTCAAAACAAATAGCCTCTCTTTTTAAACTTTTTAAACTTTAGCATTTGGATTGTGGAATGAGTTGATATCAGTGGATTCAAGTTTCATTTCCTTGTTTTTGTTTTCCCTGTTCGGAGGGTCTGTTTCTTAGAAATGCAGTTGGACCTTGATACTGAACTGCTTTGAAACTTGTTTAACTTGGTCCCCACCATCTTTTGATGTGAGAATTTTTTCCTGGTATGTGTAGCTCATTCTCCAAGAACAAGCTAGGACTCATGAGTGGCGACTGCCTCATAACTCCCTACTTTTCCAGTCAAAACAATTTGTTTCTTACTCCCATTACTTCCAGGAACTAATTAACAATGGTGTGGAGAAACCAGCCTACACAGATGAAAAATTCAAAGATCAGGAGCTGGCAGAGTATATCCAAGAACAGATTATGTACAGTGGTGGTGAGGGTTTGGTGTGCAGATGGTGTGTAACTTTCTTAGGTCAAGTGAGGCCAAAAAATTAATAGAATTATCCAGAAGTGAGCATGAAATAAGGAAGTCAACAGCAACAAAAAACAGCTTGTTGCTGCTGGGAGGTAGGTCTGATCATGGAATGTGGAAAAGAACAGTGAGCTGGGGAGGGTTCAGGAATTAGTGCTTGAACAAAGAATGCCCCTGTCCTGGGAGCCAGTGTAGGGAGAAAGAAGACCAGCTTAAACATTGTGTGGTTTGTGTCTAGTTGTCCCCCCAAAACCTCATGCAGTCATGGGGTGGGCACTTCTAGAGTTTGAGACGAACTCATGATCCACTGTGATTATGGATCTTAGTACTGCTGAGATCCTGGGTGTGGTCTGAGGCAGATATCCTGAGACAGAGAGCCTGAATGTAATATAAGAGAGAGAAACAGACCCTCACTCTGTTGCTCTCTGTTGCCCTGGTTGGTCGGTTGCCTCTGTCTCCATGAACTGTATGCTCTCTGCCTTGTGACACTCAGCCTTGGAGTTAGCTGAGCATGGACTGAAACTTTCAATAACTGTGAGCTAAGTAAACCCTTCCTTCCTTCATTATGGGTGTTGGGTATTTGTCCCAGCAATGAGAGAAAAGTAACTAAGACAAACATAGTATGCAGTCTTTCTAGCCATTCTTCTGGGAAGAGGAATAGGGGAGGTGAACAAGATAATGAGCACGTGCAAATGGCCTGCAGGTGGGTGGGAGGAGCAGGACCTGCCATCTAAGGTCAGGCTGAAAGTTTGACAGCCCATCCGAGCCTATGTCCTGGGAAACAAGAGACCAAATCATCAGGACCTGGAGAAAAGAAGGCAAGAGTTATGGGTTTTGGACCTCACATTATGAGGGAGTACTGGATCTGGGGAGGTCCCCAGAGGCAGCTGCAATTCAGAAATCTTTCATGTGGGTTTTCCAGCTGGGACAAATATGGAAATTCAAGGAACAGTTTTCTTTGGATTCCAGGCAGATGTTAGGGGACAAAACTAAGGCATTCCAGAGGGGAAAGAAGATGCAGTAGCCACAGACAGGAAAATGTTGCAGATGGTAAGAAATGCTTGAGATTTTCAATTTAGGAAAATATGAAAGGGAAGAGTGTGGTCCTGGTTTGAGGGGAAGGTACAGTCCTGGATGTGGATGGAGGTCCGCTGCTGTATTACCAAGTAGAGCCCCACTAAGAGAGGTTCAGGGCTCCAGCACGTGAGGCTTGAGTGTCTTCTATGGACCTGGGAAACATTGTTTGATGATTTGTTCCTTTCATGTGGATAGTAACTGAATGGGTGGTGAAGCTGGGACTATATCATGCCCACTGAGGTGTTTGAAAAGCTCACTGCCCTAATGTTTGGGTTTCCTGTTTATTCTTTTATTATCTCTTGTTAACCCCTTCAGTAAGCTAAAGCTACTCCTAATTTATAGTTAGGAATAGTGACATGGCTCTGGATTAATAGATGCTGGGTTTAGAAAACAGAGCTACTTGGAAATTGGTGTTAAGTTTGGGAAGCCTATACTGTAATGGTCAGATCTGGCTTGAGGGTAAAGAGATTTTTCTAAATACAGCAAATATAGGCCTCATGTCCTGGTATTGTATTCCTTGATAATTTCCTCAACTTCTGGAAAGAAAACCCAGCACAGTGATGCAGTGGCACATGTCTATAATCCCAGCATTCAGGAGGCTGAGACAGGAGGATCGTTGAGAGTTTGAGACCAATCTGGCTACAAAGTGAAAAAAAAAAAAAAAAAAAGAAAAAAGAAATAGGAAAATCCTGAAACATTAGGCAATCTAGAGATTGAGGTAACTACCTTTTGAAGGTTGCTGTTCCTGTGGGAAATATTTTAATTTAAAACAGTGCTGAGGAAGGAATCCAGGTCCTAAATGTGTTTCTTTTGGCCATGGCTGAGCAAATCCAGATGAAAAGGAAAAAAGCTAAACAATGACTATGTCAGATACATGGAGGCTTTAATTGCACTGAATTGATCTGGACAAATGAGGGAGGGACATAGATTCTTTCTCTCTCTCTCTGGAATTGAACTCAGGGCCTCGTGCTTGGCAGGCAGGCACTATGCCTCAGAGCTATGTCCCTGGCCCCAATAATAGACTTTCAAATGTGACTCAGATTTACCTTCCTAGAATAATCCCACTTAGCCATTTTAGATTATTTTTAGACATTGCTACTCATTTGCTACTATTTTATTTTCAATTTTTGCATTTATGTTCATGAGAGAAATTAATCTGTAATTTTATTTTTTCGTATCACCTTTGTCCAGTGGTTTTATTCCATTACTTTACTATCAAGATACGTTACTCTAATAAACTGTGTTCTGCGGAAAAGTTTATATAAGATTGGAGCTATATTTTCCTTGTTTATTTAGTTCAAGTTACTGCAAACCCATTTGCACCTGGCTTTACCTTTGTGGAGAATACTTTTAATTAGAGTTGATTTCTTTTCTCTTTTAAGAGACAAGGGTGTGCTCCAAACTCCTAGGCTCCAGAAATCTTTCGGCCTCAGGCCCCTGTGTAACTGTGACTGTGGTCATGTGACATTGTATCATAAGTCACCTGGAGATGATTTGAAATGTGCAGGGGAACGTGTGTAGCTATAGTGAAAATACTGTGCTGCTCTAGGGAAGGGACGTACACATCCTCAGACTTGGTTGTCTGTAGTGGCCCTTAGAATCATTTCCCCCACGAAGACTGAAATATTCCTGTACGACATTTTTATTCTATTTCATTCTAGAAACTAATTTTTATCATGATATCAATATCAGTTTATAAATTATGGAAAAGTGTGTTTTACATTTTTTTCTTTTTAAAAAAGAATATGAATTAACGGTAATAAAAAATTAGAAATGATACAGAATTTCAATAAACAAAATAATATGAATTTGACAGTATTGGCTGTATTGCATAGTGTTGTCTTCAAATTAGTTGTGTAGATTTTCAGATGCATGTATGCAAAGTTGAAAAAAAAGTTATAAAAAATTAAGAAGAGAAAAAGAAATAAGCACTAACTGCTCTTTTCCAAAAATATGCAAATTTTGAAAATTCTTTCATTTTAAAGTAAGTTTTATTTAATTATCTTGCAGTGCTGGGGTTTGAACCCAGGGCCCTGTGTATGCTAGACAAACTTTCAAACTGACCTAATCCTTTACTCTAAAGTGAAATTGAGAATTGGATGCTATCTTAATTGTTCTGGGATAAAACAAGTTGCCTATTTGATCCTTAAAAATATTTTGAGAAATATTTTGTGGATGAGTGCAATGCTTATCTTTATAAATATTCCACATTTTTTAGAGAAGAAGTTTTATACATCAAGTAGAACTTCGTACAACGGATGAGCATTTCTGTATCCTTTGTACTTCTTGACCTTCCTTTTTGCTTAGAATGCGGCCCTTAGGATATCCTGCTCTGCGCAGAAGCCCAGCTTCGCTTTGTTTTGCATGGACACCAGCCTGTCTCCTATTCCCTTCAGCCTGGCTCCTAATCTCTGAAATTCTGCATTCTTAGCATCAGCATTTTCCCAAGGCTTCCTGGCTTTGGTGTTTTCTCAGAAGCTTGATGTTATAGAACATTTTTTTGGGCCCTTGGGGATTTTCCTTTTTTCTTGTAAGCTCAGCAGTGTTTTCACAGTATACTTATTGTAATTCTTCCATCATCTGACTGCTTGGCAGCGGAGTGCTGCTTCTCCGAAGCCCTGTATTGAGAGATGCAGAAGTCTCCAGATGTTCGTACCGGGTCCACAGACAGAACTCAACCCTCATCACCTTTTACTATAGGGCACGAGTGAAACACAGTCTTGAAGAATACGTAGTGATCCTTTTTTCATCTCTTTGGTATAAAGGAGGTACAGCTAGAAAACAGAGTTCTCCTTGTGGGAGAAACAAGATTAACTTTTTTAAAATTAAAAATTTCTTTTTTTATGCACAGAATAGATTTATTGGGGGAAAGAAAGCTCCCGTCTGAGAGAGGAACAGGAAAAGGGCCCGAGTAGGTGGTCCCCCAAACATTTCTTTCAAAAATTTGAGACAGAGTCTTGTCAAGTCACTAGGTTGTCCAGGCTGGGTGCTAGCTATGACCCTCCTGTCTCAGCTTACCAGAGCTCTGGTATCACATGTGCGCCACCACACCTGCTTTCCAAAGATGAATGTTATCTTCTCTCAGGCCATCGCTCTTAACGTGTGGCTCTTCTTTGTTCTCTCCCATTTGATTGAAACAATTGCTCTTAAATTTTATATCAATGCATCCTTCCTTTTTCTCACAGAAATGTTAGAAAAGAAGATGATTGATGACACTTGGAAGGATTCAGAATGAAGGAGAAAAAAGGAATGTGAGAATGGGAGGCAGAACAGATCTTGGTTGAGCCTACATGGCCTGGTAACATGAAAGCCTGTTAGTGTAAACATATGTCCTGGGCCCTTAGATTTTCAGAGACAGATCTCTTCATAATTTATTAATAGTACAATAAACAGATTAAACTAACAAAGGATTGCCTTCTTATCATTTTTATGGTTTTATTTTAGGAGCTCTGAGAATTGGGATTCCAGTACATATGGAACATTGCTTCTATTTGGTGTTTACAGATTTATTTTGCTGGAAAAGGTAGAAGGAGTAAAAGGAATAATACACGGCAGTGCATGATGTCTGCCAGTGTAGACAGGTGAAGTGGTCACAGGGCTCATTGAGGCCAAGTGTCACCAGAATCTGAGGGAGTCAAAGGTGAGGGTGGAGAAGGAAGCAGAGAGAGAGAGCGAGCAAGCAAGAGAGAGAGAGAGAGAGAGAGAGAGAGAGAGAGAGAGAGACAGAGACAGAGACAGAGACAGACATAGAGAGACAGACAGAGACAGAAAGAGAGACAGACAGAGAGACACACAGAGAGAGACAGAGAGAGACAGACACACACAGAGAGATACTGAGACACAGAGGCAGAGAGAGACAGAAGAGAGAGAGAGAGGGAGACAGAGACAGAGAAACAGAGACAGAGTCAGAAATGAAAAGACAGATCCTATCTTAGCAGGGCCAAGATAAAGGCAGGGACCAGCTCTCTGCATGCAGGAGGTGCCTGGCTTCATTGTCCTGACAGGTGCCTAGTTGTGGGACACAGCTTGCCTTTTGATTCGGATTCCCAGCCTATCCTGTTTCCCTCCACACACTGCTTGTGGAGCCTCCCACTGCCACGCTCCTGACTCTTGCTTGTTACTAGTTCCTGTAGACCTTAATTGGACTATGACCAATGCATATGCTCTTCTTGGACCGTAATTACACAAGAAATCACAAACAGTCCTGGATTTCAGTTTTTCTATAATTTGCAACTTTTTAATTCTGTGAAGTACCTTCAGTGAATAATTAGCTGGTATTTGCAAATGCTTACCTCTCTCTAGAGAAAGGTGCTATATTAATATAAAGAAATAGACCCTTTGGTGTCAAGCTTAGTACCTCTGAGCCTGGAAGGACCAATTAGCCAACAAAATAAATTCGTAGAACAAAAGCAGATTTGATAATCTGTTGCACCGAGGAGTCAAGGCAAAGAGACAATAATCACGAATGATTTTGCCGGGAAAAAGAGGGAAGACTCTATGAGCCACTAGAGAGAGAAACTTCATTTTCATATTGTGTTTGATGTTTAACCAGTGTGTGCTGGGGGCTAGGATATTTTAAGCTACTTTTGCTTGCGGGAGAGGGTTGAGCCTGTCATCCTCGTGCATAATTTGGTGCATGCGATGGCATCGCGTCGGTGGATACCAGCCCCAAGTTCTAGTAGGTGAAACCTCACGGAGGATGAAATGTCTTTTGAAATAAGTGGAATCCATTTGATGATAGCCTGGGAGATTACAAAAATCAAGCACAGAGTGCGAAAGAAGAATGACTTTTCTCATAGGGGACCTGGGAGTGCCAGAAATAACATGGTGTTATAGTAACTAACTAAATCTCATTCCTCACTCTGGAACTGGCTTCTCTGGGTAAATGCTATATATTAGCTGTTGGTGAGAGCCATGTGGAAAGACCTAGTTCTGTTTCCGGGCCTAGGCCTGGGACCACAATTCTCTGGAAGCCGATTTCTTACTGTCGGGCTTGATTTTCTAACTAGCTCATTTCCACCGCTCCACCCATCACTCCATTTTGCTATAAACTTGCTTCTTCCAGCCCAGCATAGATTTTGCCTCCTACAATTCTTCCTCTCTTGGAAATTTTTTTCTTTTCTTTCTTTTTTTTTTTTTTTTTACGGGGCTGGGATTCGAACTCATGACCTTGCACTTGCCAGGTAGGCACTTGTGCCATGGAGCTATCTCCCCAGCTGCATGTCTTGGAAATTTCAAGGCTTTTTTGTTTTGTTTTAGGTTTAGGACTTTGAGAACATCATTATAGAACAAAAATGTTCCTTTCTGTTTCTTGAATAATCTGCTTGCCTCGCTGTGTGCTGTTGCCCTCAAGAGATATACTGAGAGGTGCTACGTTAATTCCAGGGTTAATTCCTCTAATGAGGCAGCCTGGGTGCTATAAAAAAAAAATCACCAACAGAATTTTATTTTACTCAGCTGTGGGAGCTACACGTTTGCGATCAGGACGCCAGCATGACTGGGTATCTGGGGAGAGTCCTTACCGCTAGGCTGGTGGTGACTCTCATAGTGTCCTTACATGTTGAAAAATATTGTCACTGCCTGCTGTCCTCTTCCCTCTGTGGCATTTCTATGGATTGAAACCAAAGCCTTCATCTAAACACAAGATTTTGCTAAGTTGTCCCGTCTGGGCTTGAATTTGTAATCCTCTGGCCACAGTCTACCCAAGGGCTGGACTTGCAGTCATTCTGGTCTTTAAAATTTTTTTTAAAAATGTATTTAGTACAGGTTTAAAGGGTCTCACCACACAGATCAGACTTGTAGTGATCTTCCTATTTTCAGCCTCCTAAGCACTGAGATTACAGGGGCGTGCCACCATGCCCAGTCTCAATCCCTGTCTCAGTGCACCCTGGGGGAGGGTGCAGGCTGGGGATCGAACCTCAGTCCCTGTGCCTGCCTAAGCAGGTGCTTTAGGCTGCTGAACTATCTGGCCTGGCTGGTCCTCATTCTGCTCTACTTTTAGAAAAGCACTGAACCTATTCATAAGGGTTGTATTCTTTTAGCCTTGTTACCTCCCTAAAGCCCCAGCTCCTAAGGCAACCATGTTGATGGTTGGGTTTCAAAAGGAATTTTGGTGAAAGACTCAAACATTCAGTCTACAAATCCCCATAATTTAGGTGAGGCAAAAGAAGCCAGAGAATATGTAACTGATGGCAAAGCTGTCAAAACGGAGAGCAGTTAGAGAATGCTGCGCTGGCCTCCTGTATCTGTGGTGGGGGAATTCTCTACATTTAGCTAGCTTTGGGCCAAAATATTTGAAAAGAAAGTTCCGATGACTTTGTTGAGTGCTCAGCCCTGTGCTGAACCCATGTGAAAGGAGCAACACGAAGACATGCTCTGCTGTAATCTCTGTCCCTCCACGGAACCAGTCTGTTGCCAGCACTGGTTCTTGGAGGCTGTTCCCCTCCCCTTTCAGGTGTGTGTTATGTAATTAGGCCTATGATGGTTGCACCTGTGCTGAGCACTTACAGTCTTTCCTCCTGTCAGTGTTCCTTAAAAATGCAGCCAAACAACTGTTTACAAACCATGCACATTGTAGTAGGCAGGGTCAGTCATCTGGAAGTGATTTAAAGTATAGAGGAGGATCTGTGTAGGCTCTAGGCAAACCCTAGGCATTTTATATACATGACTTGAGCATTTGCAGATTTTGGCATCTGTAGAGTGGGAACGGGGATTATGCAAGCAGTGCTCCCTGAATATCAAGGGGTGACTGTAATCAGAGAGGTGGATAAGAACAGTACACACTGTTAGAAGGGATGGTGTATGGAATTTTTTTTTTTTTTTTAAATTTTAGGGAAGGGTCTACAGGATGTTCAGGGTCTCACTCTTAGATCAGACTCTTAGTGATCTGCCTGTTTACAGCCTCCTAAGAGCTGGGATTACAGGTGCACAACACCATGCCCAGTCTCAGTTTACTTCTCAGTGTGCCCCGTGGATGAGGCCAGCACCGTAGGCCTCGAGGGTTCGAACCCCTGGCCCCTGTGCCTGCTTGCAGGTACTTTAATCTGCTGTGCTATTTGGACACCCTAGAAGGGATGGTGTATGAAAGTGAAGAACCCTTCCAGGGTGGTTCAGAGTAGACAGTCCTCAGCTTTTACCTGGCCAGCAGTAACAGGAAGTGGAGACATTTGAAGGGTGCTCTGGGTTTGCTTGGGGCCAGCGTTGACTTGTCCAAGGCCCATTGGTACCTTGGCTGCTGAGAGATCAATAGCTCTGTCTCCCTGTCATCCATTCTGCAAATGGATGTAAGATGTAAGCCATTGGAAATAGACTTGGGCATATGATGGGAAGCTTAGCAGAAAGGCTGTGGCAACTGGGAATGAAGGAGGCTGGGCAGCCTGGCTGTCAGTGCCATTGAGGTCCGGAGGGTTGAGGCATTCTGAGCAGAATTCAGCCAACCCAATTTCAGGTGCATCTGGAGGCCCAAGGAGATGGGGGCAAGTATGTGCAGTCTCCAGGAGGACTCTGGGAAAGCAGGGTCCCAGACTTGGGATAGTTTGTCTCAAACCAAGAGCAGGGCTGAGCTGCACATGGGGCTGGTGGAGTGGGCGGGCAGTCAGGCAGGGCTGGACAGGAGGCAGTGGGTGCACTGGCCTCTGGTTGGGGTCCATATCCTGACCACACACAGTGATTTCCTTTAACCTCCTTGGTAGGCAGAGTGGGCAGTGTGCATGTGGGCAGCTCTTCAGGGACATGCTAAGCCTTCACTGAAGGTTCCTGGCCAGCTTAGAGTCCTTTCTCCAGCCAAAACGGGTCCAGACTTTAATCCTTTCTTTCCAGAAAGCTTTTGTTTTATTTTATTTTTTTCAGTGTTGGAGCTCCAAACCAGGGCGGTGTGCATGGTAGGCAAATGCTCCATCACTCAGCTACAACGGCAGTCCTTTCGATCTTTATTTTGAGATAGGGCCTCACTAAGTTGCACAGGCAATTTACGGTCCTCCTGCCTCAGCCTCTCAAGCTTCCAGGATTACAGGCATGTGCCACCCCATCTGGCTTCCTAAAGCTCTTATTAGCCATAAATAATATGATGATTTCCAATTTCAAACCTTACTTATGACAAAAATTATTTTCCTTTTCCTTAACTATAGAAATAAGCACTTCTAATTCCGATAAGGTGAAAATACAAGGGATAAACAAAAATAACCCTGACCTTCATGTAGTTTCTTACTTTATTTTCTTGTTGATGCCTTTATTGTATGTTCAAGTACAGTGGCTGAAACTGGGGGCCTGCAGTCAGAAAGACCTGTGTTTGAGCCCGGTTTTTGCCATTAATTAGATACTTGGTCTCAAGCAACTTACTTAATCTCTCTGGATTTTATTTTATTACTTTTTTCAAATATTCCCTAAAAATCTTTTTATAACACATAGGTATTGATTAATGTCTTTCTTTGGGCTATGATAAGAACCAGGTAGCAATGAAAATAAAGTGCAAGGTGTAGTTTCTTAGTATGCAATAAATGTTTAGTAAAGAATAATTGTTTTTGAAAACACTGGCCATATGCTATAAAGTCTTTTAAAAAAGCATTTAAAATTTAAAGGTGTCATATAAGCATATTATACAATAACTGTTCTTAAGATCAGTCATTAGAAAGCTCCTTAGTGCCTTTTGCTCTAGATTCTTATCCTTTAATGCACTGTCTTAAACTAGTATTCACAAGGTTCGGACTAAATTGCATCATAGTTGAATGTACTTCAGGAACCACTATTACGTTTGGTGGTGAATTTTGTGTTGAAAAATTCTGTTTTGCATCCTGCCAAGTGTAGAGTCTACACACCTGATTTTTTCATTTATTAGAGTCCCTGAAGCTAAAAGTTTGCACAGAAAATCAGGAGCCCTCAAATATTCACATGCAAACTTTTAGAATCACATTCTACTCATGAATAATTCTGTTTTGGATAAGTGTGTCTTCTATCCATGTTTGGTCAGTTTGCAGATGATTTTCAAATGTTTGGGACTTGTATAAATCAAGAGTAAACAGAAATGGCAAATTTTGCAAGGAACACATAATTTTTTGAAGTTGGTACAGACGTTCTAGTAAAACATCATGAATTGCTCTCAAATGTATTGACAAGAACTGGTGAGCAAAACAGAGCAATAGCACAGGGCGTGGTTGCTCACCCTTGAAGTCCCAGCACTCAGGAAGCTGAGGCAGGAAGATCGTTGTAAATTAAGGCCATCCTGGTCTATGTAGTGAGACCCTATCTCAGAGACCCCTCACCTGCTAGCAAGTGGAATAATAGAAACTCAACCAGCTGAACAACAGAAAATCAAACAGTGTCAAGCTATTAAAATGAAAAAGTCTACACCAAAGGTTAAGAAGGTGCCCTTATCTTGTGTCTTTTAAATATTTTGTAAAAGTTGTGTTTTGATGATTGTGTCAAAGATGTTGTACAGAGTTATATCTCTGTATTAGCATGCAATTTTGCTGAAAAGAATTTTGCTGAAAGAACTCTCAATCAACCTTTAAATCCCTTTTACTTTAATCAAAGGTTGGATAGTAAATGTACACAGTGTAAGTATCTCTTCATAAAGTTTCTTCCTTTTTTTTGACATCAAAGATTGAACCCAGCTACATCACTGAGTTCTATTCCTGGCCTTTTAAATTTATTTATTTGTTTAACATTTGGAGATACTTATCTAAATGGCTGATTTCCCTTGGTTGGGCTAAAACTTGGGGCCTTCTTGCCTCAGCCTCCCAGAGTGCTAGGATTCCAGGCGAGCACCTCCCTCCTCGGTTACAGGCTGCACTCATGCTAAGCGTGTGCTCTACTGCTCCTAGCCCATCTTCAGAAATTTTTATCTCATTGTACAAGATGAAGTAAGTCACAGTTAAAATCTCTTCACTTTTTACATTGACATTTTGGCTCCAATTTTGCCTAGATTCTCTTTAAGTAACCCTTTTTGATACCAAATACCGTGGGATGATAAAGTCCTCTGTGCTTTTCTTGTTTTGTTTTTGGCGGTACTGGGGACTGAACCTAGGGAGGGCTTTCACACTGAGCTATACCCCCAACCCTTTTAAAATTTTATTTTCAAAATTTAAAACAGGGTCTCACTAAATTGCCCAATTTGGGCTTCAACTCCTGGTGAGACTGCAAGTGGGCACCATTACGCTTAGCTTGTATCTGTTGTTTTGTGGTGTTAACCACCCATGCCCTATAAGTGTCAGCCAGCCATGAGGTTGTAACTTGTTCTCTGCACTGCTTAGCTCAGTGATTTGATGCCATGATATTCAGAAGCTGGACCTGGAGGTCTGCTCAGATGAGATGTCACGTTGTGCTTCTATTAACCAGACTTTTGAAGATGAGCTTATTATTATGCTTTAATTCATAGAATTCTACTGGAAAGATCCCATGGGGGAGGCTTTGGGACTTGCCCTTTGAGGAGAGCTGAGTGTCTTTTTTAGCCTACCGGTGTGTTCATGTGGGGAGAAGGCTGTAGGTGATACCTGGAGTGGGTCTTCTGGGGACTACACATTGTCAGTTCCCTGGCCTGTCTGACGTGGGACCCCTCAACCTCACTCTGCCTCTTCACCATTTGCACTAACCTTGCAGAAACAAGAAAGTGCAGGCTGCCTCCCTGCTTTGGCTTGTGCATCCACTCAGCCCTCTGCAGCTTCCTGAGGACAGGCCAGTTGACACCTCTCTGCCGTGGGTGGAGCGCAGACTCGTGTCCACTTGTTCCCTTGTCCTTGCTGTGGACACCATGCTGCTTGGAGCTCTCCTTTCCTTTCAGTACTTTGTGTGTTTTCTAAATGAGCAGTTTGCTCTTGAGTGTTGACCTTTTTAATATTCTGTATTTTGATTGGTTGGTCTTACCATTCCTCTCATTTTCAGCCTGACTAACCCTCCAGGGAAGAGGTGAAACAGCTATCCAATAAAAATACAAAATACTGAAAAGGTCAAAATACAGTATTACAATAAATTACCATAACTCAAACAGGGCAGTGGGTATTAAAATTCTGATATGTACAAGGGTAGAGATCAGCGTGAGGGTTGAAATGGCACCACAAAAACATGTTTGGGTGTCAGAGCCCAGCCAGAAGACGGTCTACATCCTCACACCCGAGTCTGGACGGTATCTCAGAAGCCCAGCCTGCTGTCACAGGCTGGCGTGTTCAGTAACAGAAATGCTGCCCTGAACTGATTGCTGTCGCTTGTTTTTTCTTTTGTCCCCAGAAGTGGGGGCAGTCAAGGAACACACACACGCAAGACCAGGACAAACACATAGTGTCTGAAAGATGAAACCCTTAAATCAGGCTTACCAAGGGCCAGTTACAATTTGTGGTTGGTCAAGACACAGGGCATCTGTTTTATTTATTTTATTATCTGAATCCTCTGGGCTGTCACTTGGTGGAGATGTCCTGTGTACAAAGCAGAGCATAGTTTTCAATGTCCTTTTCTTCTCTTCTCATTAAGCATATTTATTCTGAGACAGTGATGACAAACCTTTTAGAGCCCAAGGGCCTAAGCCACAATCCCCAAACCCACTTGTTTCTTGCAAAGTCCAGACATTGCAATTCATCCTGAGTATCCAACACTCACTGCAGGGGTGATTGGGGGCACCCTTGCTCCTGTGCCCATGGAGAGAGCACTGCATGCCCACTGTGACCAATGCATGGGTCATATGTTCCCTACTCCTGTCCTAGAGTGGGACCAGGGCCAGGCAGATAGCTCAGCAGCACAGCACTTATCTGGCAAGAGTGAGGTCCTGAGTTTGATTCCTGGTTTAAAAAAAAAAAAGGATACAGAAAACCCTGAAGTAAGAATTAGGAGACTAGTTTAGTTCCAAGGCATCTCTTCTGTGCCTTTCACAAGTTATTTAATATGCTGAACCTGATTTGTGCTATCAAAACATCAAAGTTGCAGTGAAGTTGCAGAAAACATTGGGGATGAAAGTGCCACTATGTCTGCCACTTTGTGGTTGTCAGTCAGCATCAGGGACCCTCTTCCCCTCCTCCCACACTCTGTGATCTCCAACCTGTCTGAGCTCCTGGTTGCTGACTTTCTTCTAGACTCAGGGAAACCTCCCGCCAAAGCACAGGATTCAGGGATTTGCTGGAAGGTCTCTCCTCTCTTCATCCCATGTGGGAGACTAAATATATCAAGCCTCCAGCCTGGAAGGCCATTTCATATTGCTTAGATCAATACGAACTCCATTTTCCCTGTGACATTGGCAGTGGCCACGGCCGGTGACTCCTGACAGCTGGGCTGCCAGCAGCTGGGGCCCTCTCCCCTCGCCTCTCTGTCACCCAGTAAGGATGGCAGGACCCCATGGGGGGCCAGGGGGCACCATCAAGTGTCTGACGGAACTTCAGGGGACAGGGGCCTCCTGTTTGTGGGCAGCCACAATCTAATCGGCTCCTGCTTGAACAAATTATCTCTTAAGTGGTAGCGTGAAGAGAGCTGTGTTAATCTACTAAATCATAAACCTTCCCCGCAGTGTGACGCCGTGATTCAGACAGATACTAATCTGCAGCTGCACTGTCAGCTTTGGTTTTGACACCAACACTTTGAATTGCCAACAGAAAATCGTATTTGACATTTAATTCCAATCATGCAGAGCCTTTCATTGAAAGCGCTGTCATTTTACCTTTATTCAGGAGCAGGGGAGACAATATGCTCATGTCTTTGGGTAATTTTTTTTTTTCCTTGAAGGAGGTGGGGGTGGAGAAGAGAATGGAAGAAAAATCAAACTTCAAATAACATGCTGGTGGAAGAAATACTCGAATGCCTCCTGTCAGCCTGACGCTCGATCCACTCCCACCTTCCTGTGGCCTTTGTATTCTGAAACTTGTTGCATTCCAGTACGTGTTCATTGTTTTACAAAGATTTAGTGTTAATTCAGAGGCAGGGTGTGGGTAAGGCTTGCGATTGGTCCATGGGCACAAATTTTCAGCTGGGAAGAGTAAATTGAGTTGATCTACAGCAAGGGGAGAGCCGTTAATAGCAATCATCTACTTCAAAATAGCTCATAGAGAGGACTTCCCATATTTTTGCTGTAAAGAAATGATAAATATTTGAGCAGTTACATATGGTAATTAGCCAGTGTAATCATCCCTTAGTGTATACATGTCCTAAAACATCTCACTGTGCCGCACAGATACATAAATTATTGTTAATGAAAAGTAAAACCTACAGCAAGGAGTAATTAGTCCATATAAACCCACCACTGGCATTAACACACCAGCAAACATTTAAAAATAATTGATTATTCAATTAAGTATAAATTTTATATAACACATGTTCAGTATTTTCTGAAGGTTGGGTCTCCGCCGTGTTATAAATTACACTTGGATACCAGAAATAAGGAAAAACATTAGTTGTAGCTGTGTGTAGATCTTGCCTGAAATGGCACATCCCTCAAATTGAGTCTTGTGGGAAATAAAGGACTGGAGAGAGGTGATACATTCACGGAGCAAGGAAACTTGGCTTTGAAATCTGGGGTTCTCCCATTCAGAGTGTGTTGGAATCAGCTAGAGGACCTGCCAACCTCCTGCCTCCAGGAGGGTCTCCGGGACGGGCATGTCCTAAGAGGTGTTGATCTGATAAATATGGCGTAAGGCCTGAACGTTTTCAATTTTAACATTTTCCCCAATTGTGCAGGCCTGGGACTTCCTCACCCTTGAAGAATCACTGCTTTAAAATCAACGCAACTGTCCCCCAACTTCCTGCAGTTTCAGCTCCTCACGATCTGGAAACATTACAGGGAACAAATGGCTCATCAGTGTTGAGGTGTGCACTGCTCTGAGCACTGTGGTGAAGTCTTGCCTTGCCTTCCTCCCATCCACCCAGGTTTTGATTCACCCTCCTGTTTGCGTCCACTCTGTATATACTGCTTTCCTGTTATTCATTCATTCATTCCTTCCTTCCTTCCTTCATTCATTCTTCTTCATTCATTCATTCTTGTTTGGCAGCTTGACTGTGGTCTTGCAGGCTTTGTGTCCTTGTAACTCTCGTCTGACTTAGCATGGTCGTGATGCTGGCAATTTTATTACAGTGTTTTGCTCTTATTCTTTAATTTTATTATTAGACTTTGTTAATCTCTCTGACCATGCCTAATTTGTAAATTAAACTTTACCGTAAGTATAGATGAGGTGTGATGGACAAATACAGTGAAAGTTTAAATTACAAATTTTATTACAGCGAAAGACACATTGCCATGAAAACCCCTCAAAATAGCCTCCTCACTTCAAACACACTCAGCCACTGAAGTCCTTTTTCATGTCTTTGGTTGCAAGGACTATCTTGGCTGCCTTGATGGCCTGAATGGATTCAAAACCCCAGCCCCAAGCTTTCATGGTCACTTGAACTTTAGGGGAGATCCAGAAGTCATATGCTGCCACATCAGTTGATGAGGTAGATGGGGACACATTGCAATGATTTTACAAACCTGTCTTTCCATTGCGTAAGCATCAGCCACAGAATTCACCACTTTTTTTTTTTTTTTTTTTTTTTTGGTGGTACCAGGGATCAAATTCAGGACCTTGTGCTTGCCAGGCAAGCACTTATTCCACTGAGCTATCTCTCCGGCCCCCATGACCATATTTTTTATCACACCTTGTAAAAACACTCACAAAAGAAGCCTCCCAGAACTGCTTCATAAAGGGGCAAGAATGATGGGATGTGTCTGTTCCAAGTGAAGGGGATTTTGGAGGGAATTCATTTAAAAAATACTCTATGTATTTTGATCATACCTTGTATGCATAGGTAAAAAGACATACCTAGTATACCTAGTGCTCAGTGTGGGGTCCTGGAGCATGTCCTCTGGGAATAAGTGGGGACCACTGAGGCCAGTGGTCCTCAGATGAGGCAGAATGGAGACATCTATTCTAAGGGGGCAGATGAATATTTATCTCCAAGTAGCTCAGAAATCATGTTTAAACTTTCAGAGGTGGTGGTGAGCGTAACAGAAAGAGGACCCCGACACCACTTATGTTTGAGCACTAAGAACTAAGCATGTGGTGCAGATAATATTTTCCCCCATGACATGAGGGCTTTTCTATCTTTGTTCTCTTTTGGTGACCCAGAAGGTAAGAAGAATGAGGGACCAAATACAACCCAAAAAGAACTTAGGGGAAGCTTTGAAGGTGAATTAAGAGGTGAGACTTTGGTTAGAGTAAGATATTCTTTTTATTCATGGGCTGTAACCAGTAGAGTAGACACAACATTAGATTAGCATTCAAAAATCCAGAGTTAATCTCCAACATTGGCTTCATGATTTAACCAAAATTTAAGATCCATAAGCCTCCATGATGTCCTTTGTAAAATGGAAGCAGTAATAACCTGTTGCCCGGAGTTGCACTACAAATTAAGTAAGGAAGTAAAGCAATATAAAGCTTGACAGAAGGTAGGTGCTCAATGAATTGCTTCCTTCCTTGCCTCCAGATGTCTGTCTGCTAGGATGTATGTATTTTCCCCACCACAAGTTAGAGTACTTATGTTAATATTGACTCCACTGTGTTAATAGAGTAGACAACGTTGCTTGAAATATCTCCTTGACGTGGAGAAGATTTTGTTGCTACCTCTGTGCAGGCCAGACGTCTGTGTTTGTGGGGACAACTTGAGAGGCCTCTTAGCTATCTGAGCATCTGGGCTGGAGAGAAAGGAGTGCAAGATGGAGAGGGATGAAGAGGATGTGAGGAGCTAAGAGCAGTGGAAGGGGGGTGTCTCCCCGGTAGTGCCCCATCAATATGCTGTCTACTGTGGCTCAGGAGTGGAAAGCCCCGTGCTGGCAGCGGGAATTCCATTCCAAGACACCTCTTGGAGGAAATCCTCCACTTCTGTGTTTCTGCTATATTTGACACAGTCCATTCCCATGGTAACAGAGACAGGGAGAGGCCACATCATCATGGCTCGTGTGTGTGTGTGTGTGTGTGTGTGTGTGTGTGTGTGTGTTCAACAACTCTTGGCTGAAAGCCTTCTTTAGATGCTGATTAGTACAGATGTATCAGTGGTAAGAGGTGGTGCCTACATGGCCACTGCCCTAACTCACTGCAATGTCTGTTGGTGGTGGGGCACATGACCCCATAATTCTTTGCAATATGTTATCATAGGACCAAAAGAGATGAAAAATGACAGAGAGGCAATGGCTATCTCAAAAAAGAAGCATGGTCCTTACCCGACCTCCATGCTGAAGATTAGCAGGGTAAAGGAGGACCTTGGAGTCACTGGAGTGCTGAGCTAGGCTCAGCCTCCAAGCTGGAGTTCTGTGATGAGAGACTTGGCCTCACTCCAGTGAGAGCTGGTGGGTCTCCGTCCTGGAGGAACTGGTGGTTGTCACCAGGAGACAGCTTATCCAGACAGGGTGGGTCTGGTGGCCAGAGGCCAGGGCACAGGCAAGGGAAGAAGCTTACTGTTGAGAATTAGATCAACAGTGGTCCAAGCAGCACTGACTCAAATGTGACTGTTCAGTGTGTGGAAGTCAAGATCCTCCATGGTCCCCAGTTGAGGTATGAGCAGCCCAGAGAGGCGATGAGGGACCACTTCCGGGCAAGTTATCTGGGCATGGATGCTGCTAGGTCTCTATCCTCACTGGCTTCACTGGTTCAGTCTGTGGTGAGGGCCACCTTCCCTGGGCCCCCACATGGTGGAACATCATGGTGGGAGAATGGGAGAGACTGAGAGAACACCTGGCTCAAGAGAAAGCTAGAGGAGGAGTGAGGGACCCAGAAAGTTCTTACATAGCAGTGGTTCCCAATCTTTTAGCATCAGTGACCAGTTTCATGGAAGACATTTTTTTTTTTCCTGTGGGTGGTGGGCTGGTGAGGTGGTTTTGGAGTGGTTCAAAGGTGCTCCCAACGGAGACCCCATGCCTGCCTGTGGAGCAGTATGGTCCACACTCCAGTGAAAACTTGACACCCTGCTCATCCCACAGAAGGCAGAGCTCAGGCAGTGATGCCGCCATGGGAGCATCTGTAAATATAGAGGAAACTTCTTTCCTTCACCTGCTGTTCACCTCCTGCTGTGTGGCCTGGGCCCTAACTGGCCAAGAAGCAGTCCATGGGGTGGGAGTTGAGGACCTCTGTTCTATTTTCACTCACTCTCATAAGAACTGACTCTCTGTGAGACCAGTGTTAATTCCTCCCAAGGGCAGCATCCTGGAGTACTTAGATATGTTTGTTTGATCCCACTTCTTTTTATTTTCAGGGCTGGAGGTAGAGCCCAGGGCCTGGTACAGGTTAAGCAATGTGATGCTCTACTGCTAAGCCACCTCCCCAGCCTGGGTCCGCCACATTCCGGCACCTCCACATTAGTGACCATGCTTCTAGTACATAAGCTTTGGGGTTCAAACACCCCAAACCAATCCACTGCCATTCCTTGGGAGTGCAGGAAGTATGTATGCACATGCACAGGCACCTGCCTATCTGCATGCGCCTCCCTGCTGGTGGGTGTCTGGTCCTCTTCTTGCTGTGAAGAGCAGGAGGCAGCTGCCACTGCCTGTGGCTGTGGCAACAGCAGGGACCGACATTGTTGAGAAACGTGGAAGATGTGTGAATTGTCCATTTCACACTGCTCCTTTAATGCTGACGCCCTCCCTGGTGATAATGAAACAGGAGGACAGGGATATTGTGTTTTCAGTTCCCGAGACTTTCTGGGGCAGCTGGCTGCTATGCAATCTTGTGAAAACTGTAGTCACCAAGTGACAGCCACCTGACCAGGGTGCCTGATGATGTTCTGTCCTCAGGGATGTTTGTTTCATCCTTTACCATGTCATGGCCTAATTAGAGCCAACCTGTGCCTGCATCTGCACTTGGGCAAGGGAAGCTATAATGATGCCTTCCCTTGTTCAACAAACTTTTATTAATGACAGGGATGTGACAGGCATGAAGAGAATTCTGGAAAATATAGTGGTGATAAGATCAGTTGATGCATCTCTGCCTCCCACTTTTGAACACAAGTAACTGAATCAATCGATTATATCAGTTTTTGAAGTTCCTCCCTCTCTCTCTCTCTCTCTCTCTCTCTCTCTTCTTCAGAGCACAGCCTTTCCTGCCTTCAAAGTCACCATGACCTTGAGTCACCTCAATTTATATCACCGAGTCTCATTTTCCCCCACTTCCCGGAGTTAAGAGAATCAATAAGATTGAAAATCCTTAATATACAAACATTGCATTGCCAGGCACGGTGGTACATGCTTACAATTCCAGGACTCTGGGAGGCTAAGGCAGGAGGATTGCAGGTTCGAGCCTCGCCTAGAGAATTTATCAACTTATTTTGATCTTGTCTCATGATAAAAAATAAAATAGTAGGAGAGGGATGCTAGAGATACGGCTCAGTGCGAAGGCCCTGGTTCAACCCAGTACTGAAGACAAAGAATAGCCTGTATGCATTATTGGTTGTGATATTTGCACAGCACAGGGGTGTGGACAGGCAGTTGGGACCAAATTTCCTAGTTCGAACTTTGAACGTGCTGCTTACCGGCTATGCGACAGTGTCTTCTTTCTGTCTCAGCTACCGCATCAGTGAAATGGGAATAGCAAAGCAGCCTACATTAGAGCTGTGATGCTAACTGAATGAACACTTGTACAAAACGCTTGGAATAGTGCTTGGTGTTGGCCACTGCCATATCAGCATCTGTGGAATGAATAAATGAGGTGAGGTATACTACTATGAAATATTTTATAGAGAAAATTATCTATGAGGTAGATAGTAGAAAGCAACTTTCGCCGGAATTGCTGTGTTTGGTTCCTTTCTGCATTGGCCTGCTTTGCCAGGCAACAAACAGTCTCAATTCTCAATGGCTTATGTAGTAGTCACTTCTCGTTTCTGTTTTAAGTGGGCTGCAGTTGTGGGGCTGCCGGTCTCTGTCCCATGCATCTCATCACTCCGCTGCTACCCCCAGGTGTGTCTCCACTTCTGACAGAGAGAAAGGCAAGTGGCCTGAGTAAAACCCAGAAAACTTCTGTTTCACTGTGCTGTGGCCAAGCTCAGGGAAGTCGCATGGTCATGACTTGAATGCAGCTCCCTTTCTGGGAAGTGGTAGTGTATAAGTGTGAACACTAGCACCAACTGGCACAACGGCCATGGTAGCGAGCACACAGCACCATTTCGCCTGAGGAGGTCTGAATGTGTTGGGCCTGGAGAGTAGCAGTCCTAGGAGAACATGTATTTGAAAGGTATTTGGTGGAGAATTGATAGGTTATCGCCTGTGCAAAGCACAAGCAACCTTGGGTGCACCCTAAGTTCTCATAAATGTTGGCAACTGCCTGTGGCCATGGGACTCCTTATGGTGGGTGCACAGTCCAGATCCTGGATGCACTGGAGTGGTGGGCACCAGCAGGGAGGAAGGCAGACACACGATCCGACAGGGCTTCAGACCATGGTGTGCTCCTTGAAACTTTGAAATCAATTTCCTCCTGAATAGAAGTGAACTCTGGGTAAGTTTGAAAAATAATTAATTTCAAATCATCTGGAGTCAGCACATGGGACTGCTTAGACATCATCTCTGCATAGGACCTGAAGCAACATGTCACGGTCACTTCTGCTGTTCCTTAAATATTTCTGTCTCCTGGGTATATAGGAATGGCACGCCTTGCATCTTGTGAAATTAGGCATTGCCGTGGGATTTTCTTTGACCAGTGAACTGTGAACACAGGTAATATGAATTTTCCTCTGAAGGAAACTATTTATTTGTTTGTTTATTACTTCAGTACTGAGGATTGAACCTAGGACCTCCACACTGATCTATATTCATTTTTAAGATTTAAGACAGAGTCTCACTAAGTCATTAAGTTACCTGAGCTGGAGTTGGAATTATGATCCTTCTGTCCCAACCTCCCAAAGTGATGGGACTATAGTCACTAACAAGCCCGGCTCCTTGGAGACCAAACTTCACACACCAGTGTGTGAAACACATCCCTCCCTCTTGCTGCAGTTCCTGGGAGCTGCTCTGGGACCAAGCTTCCCTCCCCGGCTCCTCAGGGACTACATAAATATACTCCCCTCTGGAGCTGTGGTGCTCACTAAAGGTGACCGAGAAGTAACCACTGTTGTTGAGCAGTGAGATTTTGAGGGCTGTTTGTCACTGCAGCGTGCCCTCCTCTTGCTTGCCTGCTTCTGTTCTACCTCCAAGAGCAGCCCTGCCCAGCCACACATGCAGTCTAGTTTCAATAGCGGTCTTAAAAAATGAAAGAGAAATAGAAGACATGGGTAGTAAGCTTTAGCTCAGTGTACTCCAAATATCACTTCAATCTATGATTGATATTGGCATTATGAAGGAGTTATTTTACACTCTGTTTTCCATGCCAAGGCTGTAAACTTCAATTTTTTAAATTTAGTTTAATTTTTTTTATATACGAGGAAGCAAACTCACAAGTTCACACTTGCTAGGCAGTTACTGCGCTGCTGAGCTATATCCCTGGCCCAGATCTGTGAACTTGGTTATGTATTATTTTCAGCTCATTTCTACAAGTTGGCCACCTCCCTTGAGCTCAGTAGCCCCATCACATAGATCTTGGGACTTTGAGAACAGACCTGACTGTTAGGCATAGTTACAAGGAGGTAGAGCATTTCTGTATGTTTTGTTTCGCTGAGAGAAGGAGGATGGTTAGGTACTTATAAGAAAAGGATAATAGAACTGGAGTTTACTTTTTTAATTTAAAAAAGACTGCTCCAGGCTGTCCCGTCTGACCCCCATGTCTGCCGAGTAAGGATCCCCTGAACCTGCCTCCATCTCCTGGCTCTTCCTGCCAGAACTCCAGTCCTGAACTCATGCAGTCCCAAACTCATCCAGTCCCAAACTCATCCGCCATCTGGTCTGACCCATGCGCCTGCCAGGTAAGGATTCCCCAAACCTGCCTTCATCTCCCTGATCTTCCTGCCAGAACCCCAGTCCCAATCTCATCCACCATCCTGTCTGGCCCGCGCGCCTGTTGGTCCTCAGCCCATTCGCTGTCCTGTCTGACCCACGTGGCTGCCGGGTAAGGATCCCCTGAACCTGCCTCCATCTCTTGGCTCTTCCTGCGTGAACTCCAATCCCGAACTCATTCATCATCCTGTCTGGCCAGTGTGCCTGCCTGTTAGGGAACCCCAGCCTGCCTCCATCTCCCGGTTCTTCCTGCTTGGAATCCAGTCCCCAACTCATCCACCAACCCGTATGGCCTCCCCGCACCAGCCTGGTAAGGACCCTCAGCCTGTGTCCATCCTCAGACTCATCTCCAGAGCTCTGACTCCAGCCACAGTCCAGACCCACAAGGCCTCACAGCAGCCAGTGGCCTGAGCTGCAACTCGCAGCAAGGTACCACTGGAGGGGAACAAGCTTGGTGAAACCAGAACAAACTCCTATAGGCGTTAACAGCATAACTTCAGCAAAGTACAGAGATCACTGCCATACAAAAATGATAATGACAAGGAGTAAGATGCAGTCGCAGGGCCCAAGCCCACCCACATCAAATACAGGAGAGGAAACCATGGAAGAAAATGGGAATCATGCAGCCAAAAACTCTGAATTTGAGGTAGACTGACAACTACAGAAACATATAGAGCAACTCAGATCAGAGATAACATCTGAAATAAAAAAACAAATTCACGAATTAATAGAATCTGAAGTGGAAAAACAATTGCAGAAATGTATAGAGCAAAGCAGAACAGAAATAACCCTTGAAGAAAAAAAGACATGTCTAAATTAATAGCATCTAAAGTAGGGGAACAAATACAGAAAGGTAAACAGGAGAGCAGAGCAGAAATAATTTCTGAACTAAAGAGAGAAAGGATA
>PVKN010003157.1:0-38610 GCA_004027915.1 Capromys pilorides | reverse complement strand
AAAAAAAAAAAAAAAAAAAAAAAAAAAAGTAGCCAGACCCACCCAGGATCATACTTTCCCTGAGAGCTAATACATTAAAATAACAAAGGCTCTTGTAATGATTCTGGGAGATAAAAAGGCAAAAGGAATTCGGGAGTTAAGAATAGTATAAATAGAAGTGCCTGAGGTCCTTGTCCTGGACCCTGCAGAGGCGCGGCACGCTGCGAGCTGGTCGGGAAGGTAAGGTGACTGCAGGAACACTTGCTCAGGTCGGATCGCACTCCCTCCTTGGGTGGGCCTTCTGCGTGGTGGGCTCCCTTCAACTTTAACATGGAGGCGCTTTCTGTGCCATGGAACAATAGTAAGTGCTTCCATGTTTTAGTAGAAGTGAGTTCAGCTTCCTCGGACGGGAGGGGATGGGACCTCTACCTTTCTTAGGGCCAAGGGGGCCCCTTTGCTTTAACATGGGGGTACCTGCTGTGTGAAAGAAAGTAAGTGCTTCCATGTTTCAGTGGAGGTGTCTCCCGAGCAGCACAATCTGTATTTTTGGGTATAACTTGTTACAGGTTTAAGCTATTCCTAGTTTCCCCAAAGACCGGGCTTCCCACCACTTAAACGTGGATGTACTTGCTTTGGAACTAAGAAAGTAAGTGCTTCCATGTTTTGGTGATGGTAAGTCTTACTTTTTCCAAGCACTTCGGGTGGCCCTGGTTGGTGTCGGGATCTGCTAAGAGGCCCCCACACTCTAACATGGGGGCACTTTCTGGAACATGATGGAAATTAAGTGCTTCCATGTTTGAGTGTGGTGGCTCTGTGTGTTCTTCGGAGGAGACTAGCTGGAGCCGCGGGCCTGCAGGCCGCCACTGTTGCTAACATGCAACTCTGTTGAGTATGAACTGGAATTGCACTTTAGCAATGGTGACTGACTGCTGGTGACTACCTCGGACCGGTCCACGCCGTATACTCACTTGGATAGCACCCGCAAAGGTATGACTTCTTCTCCCATCTTATGTCTTTCTTTGTGTTTTTTCTTGTGCTTCCTCTTAGTTTTTAATAGAGAACCTTCTTTGTCTCGAATGTTTTCCTCTTCTGTAGAGAATTCTAAATCTAGGGATGTTAAAAATCCAAGTCATAATTTGTATTACAAAGTGGTCGTAATAGTACGTGGTAGACAATTTTGATCTTGTGGGACTGGTTATGTGGGACTGGTTCTTACCTCTGTTCTCTTTCGGAACCTCAGAAGCCTCTTTTTTAATGTCCTTGTGAGCAGTTTTCTTTACTTTTGACTTGGGAGCCAGGCTTTCAGCATCTGCAGAGCTGCTTCTCTTTTTCTTTGCAGGCCTCTCATCAGATGAGCCGGACATCTCGGTTCTGTCTCGCTTTTTCTTTTTCTTAGTTTGCTTTTGGGGTTCCGCACTTTCTGTTTCAGAGCCCTCGGAGCCGGGCCTCGCTCTTTTCACTTTACAGATACTCTCGTTGCTTGTGTCCATACTCGCCTCCTTTCCCTGCACATTGTCTTCTTTCTTAACTCGCCCTTTTTTCTTCTTTTTCTTTTTTTTTTCCTCTAGCAAAACAAAGTTAAACTAGCTTTTTTTTTTACTGGAACAGGGGATTGAACTCAAGCCTTTGCACTCTCTAGGCAAGGGCTTATTCTACTGAGCAGTCTCCCCAGCGCTTTAATGTACTTTGAATTGCAAGCATTCCATCTCCAATACTAAAAAATCAGTACTTACCAACTACTCTTAAGCCGGGAATAGGCTTGTTTTTCACTGTTTTAGGAAATATGCCAGGTTTTCTTGGTGCTTCTTCTGGTGGGTTGTTAAGAAACTGAAATAATAAATTGTATGTATATTTGCTAATTTGTTTTTTCTTTTTCACTTTTTTTTAGGGTCAAGAACCTACCTCAATAGCTTTTGCAGCCTGTTCTTTCGTTTCAAATTCCACAAAGGCAAATCCCTTGGGGTCTCCCGTGGATTTATAATGTGGTATACTTATATAAACAACATTGCCACATTTCCCAAATACTCTTTCAATCCAGCTGTGATTAACATTTTTGGGAAGTAATTCCTATAGCAAATAAAAAGCAACATTAGAGAACAAAGGCTTTCACAGCCAAAAGTCTAACTTTACTCAGAATATATTAATAAAATATTTCACTTATGTCTGTGTCATTTTGTTTTATTGGTCCGGGGATCAAACCTGCGTCTTTGCCAGGCAGGAGCTCATGCAGCTGAGGTATCCACCCCTGTTGGTTCCACGCTCCATGTGTCATTATTTTGTGGCTTGGTCTCTGCTTCTGGGGGAAAGGTGTCACTTACCACATACACAGTGCGCTCATCCTCATCCTTTGGTCTTTCACCCAGAGGCTTTTTTCTTCTGATTCTGGTGCCTTCTAAGTCCAACTTTGGATAATATACCAATAAAGTTAATAAGGACAGGTAAGAATTGGGGGTTTCATGAAATATAAATCAAGCCGTAAAATTACCTCAACAACAGCTGAGCTTTTCAATGCTCTGGCTATTAACTTGCCATCAGTAGTCAACTTTTTCATCTTGTTAAAAGAGACCAGAAGGGAGATATCGACATCTAAGGATGAAAACATGAACAACGTGTAAGTCGGGTTAGAATTAGGCGATCTTTTTTTTGCGGGACCGGGGTTCAAACTTACAACCTTGCACTTGCCAGGCAGGCACTTGTGCGCCACGGAGCTATCTCCTCAGCCCCTCGATCTCTTAATTTTAAGGTGGTTTCTAATATTGAAGCTCAATAGGCCTTGCTACTCATTTATGTAGCACAGGGTTGGAGGTACACATTACTTGGAGGTTGAGGACAGATTTGATTAGGTGGCAGGCCTGTTGCTTTGTTCTCATGATGGTCTTAATCTAACAAAAAGAAAAACTAAGTGCATAGGTTAAGGAGTTAGATTGGTTTAAAGTTCTGTCATCTATAGAGTAATATACTTACAAGTTAAAATCAACACATCTAGAAAATGTGCTCCTTTACTGACTAAACTTACATCCATCTCTAGATTTTTCTATTTGCTCTCGAAGAAATCTGTCCTTGTGAAGATTTGCATCTCCAAACCAGAAGTCCACTTGCTTGGCGATATCAGCAAGAACCTGCTTAACTCTGGAGCGTTTCTTTTTTTCTACTTCCTTCTTTTCAGTGCTCTCTTCCATGGTTTGATGTCCACCTTCAGCTTCCATTCCTGTAAATAGGCCACCTCTAGTCAAGTCAGTCACAGAGTAGCTAAGAATGGGCAGACTGGACAGCTGGAGTATGCGCTCCACAGGGTCTATTTCCCAGCCATTCCTAACAAAGATTTCATTGGCCTCCTGTGGTCCTTGAATTTTTGTGCCTTTTTAAACTACAACCAGACAGTCCCAGTATATAATAAAATTTACAGTGCAACTCATGAATAAGTAAAATACAATTGTAAAATAAGTACTCAACAAATGTCCAACAGTTTTAGATTCTCAAATATAATGATTCTGAAAAAAAGAAAAACCGGGGTTGGGGCAATAGCTCAGAATAAGTGCTTGTCTGGCAAAGGCAATGCTTCTGGACTTTTTTTTGGGGGGATGGTGGTAGCAGGGGTTGAACTCGGGGATCAACCAGACAGGTGCTTATACAGCTATCTTCCCCTGCCCTTGGACTTTGATTTTTAAAATGTTAACTTAGAGGCAGTGAAACTGGCTCAGTGGATAGCTCAAGTTCCTCAAATTTGTCCAACTGTCACCTCCATGAGGGCTCCTTACAATCCCATTTAAAAATGCCAATTTCTGGACAGATCCTTAGCATGTCTCATTTTTATCTGTGGCATCTATCACCTTCAAATATTACTACACCATTGGTTCATCACTGTCTCTACATTTAAGCTCAATGAAATCAGCAGGGCGTGTGGTGCTGCCTGACATCCCAGCACTCTGGGATTCTCCAGAATGCTACCACATTTTTAGTTCAAGAGTTCAACCTGGGCAACTTAGTGATCAAATGAGACTGTCCCTAAAGAAAATAAAAAGTCAGAGACATGGCTCTGTGCAAGGGTGAGGCCTTACCTGAGAGGTAGCCTGGCTGCCTGAGCGCTTTAGTTAGTGAGGCCATACAGACTTGCTGTGGGTGGGGGTGGGGGTCAGACCTAGGGAACCCAGGACATGCTGGGCTCCAGGCTGTGGTTCCTGCTCAAATCTGTCTAGAGCTAAGCCTCTTCCCATGGTTGCACTGCTCCTACTGCACCAAAGACACCTGGTGTCTCCCAGCAATGCTTAGTACAGGGGAAACAGGAGACTCTCCAGGTAAATGTGTAGCACAGTCCAGACAACAGAGGCACTTGGCATTTTCAGAGTAGATTCTGAAAATCAACCATGACAACATACAAGTCATGGAAGGCTCAACTGATGTTAGCTTAAGAGGACATCATAGCTACACTTACCATAGTTCAGACTACAGAATGTGCAGCTGGCACCTAATGGGACACCACAAAGCCACCTCAGAACCACTGTCTCGCTGGCCCCTCAGCAGCACTGGGATCACAGGCTCTTCCCTTGGGAATGTTGTTCCTGTGTGTGTGCTCCTCCCCACCCCATAAAGTGCTCTGCCTGTCTGGCTGGGCTCAGCCTAGGCTCTGTTAGGCAAGTAGGTGAACATCAGCAAAGTTGAAAGGGGTGTGTGTGTGCACATACAAAACAGCACGCTACCAGCTAAAAAAACATGCCAGTGTACAACACATAACCATCAGTTAGGGCTCAGCTCCTAAGCCACCTTCAGAGTGAAATGACACCCGAAGGTCACACACCATGCAAATTCTCCTGCTACCTGGTCACCTGGCTATTCTCTCCAGAACAAGGCACACTATATTCCTGGCTGCTATGGCCTATAGTCCACTGATAACAAGAAAGGAAATGTTCTTTAAAGCCTTGGGCTAGGGTCTGGTTTACATTAAGAACTTACCTTTCCAAGCTCCTCATGTGATTAAATCCCCAAGAAAACAATGACCACCTAAAATTGCCATGAAGACATTATGCAACTTGCAGCTAAGATACACAGCAATCCCAGTTCTCTGGAACGCAGGTGTGGGCATAAAAGTGTGTCCACACTCACACTCGAGAGAGATGCCTGTGTGTAATTCTCTCAACATCTACTTCACAATGGTCCCTATCAAGCCTTTTGTGAGACTGAAACCTCCATCAGGGACACAAGAACTAAGCACCAAGGAAGTGAGGGCCAGCTCTTCCTGTATGCAGGCCAGACTTCTGGCGACGCCTCTTAGCCCCACATCATGCTTCTTGCAGTGTCTGGCTCTAAGTTCATTAGCTTTCGAGTACACTGTCTTTATTTTCTCATCAGCTCTGTGTGTTCCAGTATACAAGGGTCTACCTGACCTTGCTGCTTGTCAGTTGGAGGCTATCTCAAACTTAACGGGAAAAATGGACCAACTATAAACAAACCACTTTCCCCCTCAGTTTCCTCAATCCAGAAACAACTACCAAACTGTTGGTGAAAACATGAAGGTCATCTTAATTCCTCTCGCTCTACTCAATCCTCTGGATTTCCACTGGCTCTGCTTTAACATAGACAATGCTTGTAATCATCACCTCATCACAACCACCGAGTGCAACCTACGATCAATCATATCTTGCCTGAGGTACTGCACCTTCTTCCTAGCTGTTCTGCCTGTCTCAACTATTCTTTCATTAGAGCCAACTCTTCAGATAGAATATTTATTTATCTTAGTTTTTTTGACACAGGGTCTTGTTATGTTGTCCAGCCTGGGCTCATATTCACTTTATAACTGAGGCTGGCTTTAAACTTGGGGCCATTCTCTTGCCTCAGCCTTCCCAGCGGATTAGACATGAGTCACCATACGCGGCTCAGATGGATTACCTAAACATGTAAATCTGACCAAGACACTCTCTTGCACAAACCTCTTCTAAGATTTCTCTTCGTATTCAGAATAAAGTCCCAAGGCCTTATAGTGGCTTAATAGGCCCATGGGAGCTGGTATGGGACTACCTCTCCAAATTCATTTCCTTGTTTTTTTGCAGCAAGTTTACACCAACCTTTACACATTCTAAGCTCCTCAGAGCATTGAGCCAGTCACACTCCCAGGCCTGGTCCTCCTTCTCCCAAGACGGCCCAGCACACAGATTATGCCCTGTGTATCATCTGAGAACATCACCTTCTCAAAGAGACTTTTTCTTTTCTCAAACCTACAAAATCTCCCTGTCTGCCAACCTGAACCTTCTCATCCCTTCAGCCACTATTTTTGAAAAGTCTTTTTTTTTTTTTTTTTTTTAAATTTTTATTTATTTATTTATTTATTTGTTTGCTTGTTGTGTTTGTTTGTTTCTTTATTTATTCATTTTGTGGCTGGCTCAGCCTGCCCTGGTGGTGGCGCTGGCGCAGCATGTGGTGCCGGGGATCGAACTGCAGTCCCCGCAGTCGCCTGAGCCCTCCTAAGCAGGCGCTTTAGACCACTGAACCATCTCGCTGGCCCCTATTTTTGAAAAGTCTTAAAATTATTCAAGTCCAATAAATAAATAAATAAGTAAGTAAATAAATGGAAAAAAGGAAAGTCTTTATACTCTTACTATTCCCTGAAACAGTGATTTTACCATCTATCTACTTCACCAGAGTATGAGCACTGTAAGGTCAGGCACTTTTTCTTCAACCACATTTATTTTTTTGTGTTATGGCTGGCTCAGCCTTCCCTGGTGGTTGGGGAGTGGCGCAGCAAGTGGTGCCTGGGATGGAGCCACAGTCCCTGCGGTGGCCTAAATTTCCCGACGCACGCACTTTAGGCCGCTGAGCCATCTCACCAGCCCAAGGTCAGGGACCTTAACTTGATAACTACTAAGTAGTTTTGGTGAATAATCAAATAATTATATTTAAAACTACCTGTTATGGGGCCGGCGAGATGGATCAGTGGTCTAAAGCGCCTGCTTAGGAGGGCTCAGGCGACTGCGGGGACTGTGGTTCGATCCCCGGCACCACATGCTGCGCCAGCGCCACCACCAGGGCAGGCTGAGCCAGCCACAAAATGAATAAATAAAGAAACAAACAAACAAAAAAAAACACAACAAGCAAACAAATAAATAAATAAATAAAAATTAAAAAAAAAAACACAAAAAAACAAAAAAACTACCTGTTACCTCAGCACACACAAGGGAAGGAAAAGGACCTGTAAAGTATTAAGCATCTTGAATCTTTCCTAAGATGATAGGTTATGATTAAGACCAGACAAAATGTAATTATCACTAAGCCAGGCTTTGCAGCTGGCTGTAAATTACAAAGGACAGGTTACGGGCTCTGCAGTTCCTTCCTTGTCAAAGCCCAGCATCTATGGAGTTGGAGAGGGAATCTCACAAAGCCCTAATTCTGTCAGAATCCAAACTTTTGCCATCATTCTTGTCTCAGCACAAGGATTCTTTCTCCCAAGAATTACTTTTGTGGTTTGGGATACTTAGGTTCTGAATAACTAGAGAAAGATAGAAAGGCCCAGATTAAACAAATGCAACAGAGGTACAGCATAATTTAGCTTCCCTATACAATGGCTGCATAAAAGCAAGAAGTAACAGGAAATACTTTTGTTAGTCTTGATCCTCAAAGTTTGTGCTTTCTCAAGATCCTGTGATAACAGGTGAGTATATTGTCATTCCACACATTCCAATTCCAGTTTGCCATCTTTTCTACCCAGGCCTGTGCTTGCTATCATGCTCACTATGTTTAAGGATGCAGTATTCTACCAAACTAACTACATCAGCTATTTAATAGCGGTGTGAATTCTGAGCTAATTTACTCTATATCTCCACTTGAACTGACCATTAAAAAATCACACCTATAAATAGGTTTGTGAGGATTAATCAAATAAATGGGTAAGTAAAGCACTTCAAATTGCTGCCAGAGAGAACTCCATCAGCAAATCACCATATTTTACTTACCAACCTATCACTAATTACTATGAAATGGTTCTCATTTCCAGTCAGTGTTTCCCAAACTACTGCCACTCAAATATGGTAACAGTTTATAAGAACAGTGGCTCAGCACTTCAGAGGCTAAGGCAGAAGGATCACTGTGAGTTCAAGGCCAGCCTGAAGTGTATAATGAGACCCTGTCTCAAAAAGCCAAAACCAAAACCAAAACCAAAAAGCACTGACAAAGTTTACTTGAAAAAGTAAAAGTGAAGAGCAAGAGAGAAATTGGCTTGGCAGAACAAGCTTGGGCCAAATAAAAGAAACAAGATAAACACCCTGGAGAAACAAAGGTGTGATACTGTGATGAAAGCCACCATAGCCTAAAATTATTTTAAATGAAAAACATAGCTTCAAAACCCAAAAGGGGGCCGGCGAGATGGCTCAGCGGTCTAAGGCGCCTACTTAGGAAAGCTTAGGCAACCTCAGGGACCGTGGCTTGATCCCCGGCACCACATGCTGCGCCAGCCCCATGCCCAGTGCAGGCTGAGCTGGCCATAATAATAATAAATAAAAACCCAAAACATCTGATTTTGTGAGGATATCAAAACATGCAATATAAGAAATTTCTTAGCACATTTTGGTAAAATAATATGTACTGAGAAACACTACTGTTAAATAAACCAGTACTACCTACCTGATTTTTAAAGATGGTTTTCAACAGAGAATAAAAGTTACTGTGTAACACTATCAGTTAGTTTACATATATTGTTCTAAATTCTTACAATCCTACTACTTAGTTTCTTCTCCCTTCTTTTAACAACAGCTCAAAGGTTAAGTAACTTGACCAAAACTAGCCAAGTAAGCAGGTTTCAATGTGTCTGATCTCGCACTGACACTGTCCATTGAACCTCTGGTGATTTGTTACCATGCACACTGCATTGTGTTGATGCAGCATTAGAGATGAATCCTGGGTTTTCACACTGAGCTACACCTTTGCCCTTTTTTTACTATTAATATTGAAACAGGGTCTCACTAAGTTGCTTAGGCTCCTCTTGCCTCAGCTTCCCAGAGTCAAGGACTATAACCATGTACCACTATGTCAGGTCAGATTCAAAATTCTTAAGAAGTTCACGAGACTTCAGATGGAACTATTTTTTTTTTTTCCCCCGGAACTGGGGATTGAACTCAGGACCTTAAGCTTGCCAGACAAGCACTTATTCTACTCAGCTATCTCCCCAGCCTGGGAACTACTTCTAAATCTTGTGAAACTTGGGGCAGGTGAGATGGTTCAGCAGTCTAACACATCTGCTTAGGAAATCTTAGGAACTGGAAGGACCACGGTTCGATCCCCAGCACCACATGCTGTGCCAGCTCCAGCCCCAGGGCAGGCTGAGCCAGCCATGATACAAAAATAAATAAATAAATTTAAACAAAAAAAAATAAATTTTGTGAAACTTAAAATATATATTTTAATGAAGTAGCAAAGCTGAGTGTAGTTAATACATGTTTGAAATCAGCTACTTGGTAGGCTGAGAAAGGAATTTGGCAAGTTTAAGGCCGGCTTGGGCAATTTTGCAAGCCTTTTTTTTTTTTTTTGTACCAGAAATTGAACTCAGACCTTATGCTTGCCAGGCAGGTGATGTGCCACTAAGCTATAACCCCAGCCCCCAAGACTGTCTTAAAATTTCAAAAAGGGTTGGGGAGGATAGCTCACAGGTGTAGTGCTCCTCTGTCATGTGCCAGGCCCTGGGTTTAATCTCTAATACTATAATCAATTAACCATAACAAAAGGTAGACTCATGATGACTTATGCAGATATAAAATGAATACAGAGCGAAGACCTTTTTATGTAATTAGTGGAGGAACCTGTTAAGTGTTACAAGCTCAAAGAATTTAAAGGCAAAGAAAAACATATATACACTTCAGGAAAAAGAGGACTTTTTTTTAACAGACAGTGTTACCCTCGTATATGGGACCCTTAGAGGATATTACGTGTCACAGAAAATCCACACCTATGGCTCTGAAAAAAAATGAAATGCACGTGCAGCAATCTCAGTAAAGAAGCATTTCACTACACTAATAAATGTACAGCAGCTGATGGCCACCGCTGTGAGCACCTCTTGTAGAAGCCAAAGATAACTTGTGTTAATCTCATGATGCTTTTTTTTTTTAAACTTTATTTGTCTAAGTTATGGCTGGCTCAGCCTGCGCTGAGGGTGGGGCTGGCACAGCATGTGGTGCCAGGGCTAGACTGCTGGGCTATCTCGTGTCTCCAACACGATGTTTCAATAAATTTAGTATTAAAAAACTTAAAACAAGTTTTACTTTTCAAGTGTGTATACACTAGTTTGGTAGACTTTGCTTGCACATACACAATTATGTACACACATATAAATATATAATGATAAAATTTGAGATGAACGTTAATAGATAGATGAGGATAATAAGTATTACATCTGCCATGGATAAACCTAATTTCCACATCCCTGTTTTTCTACAAGTTACACAGCTGTGCCAATTATGATGGCACACACCTGTGTTCCCAGTACTCAAGAGGCCGAGGCATGAGGCTTACCAGGAGTTTGAGGCCAGCATGGGCTTCACTGTAAGTTCAAGCCCAACCTAGCCTACATGGTGAGACCCTGTTTGAAAAAAAAGGTTATGTGGTTGTAAAATAGCTCGACGATGGAAAATGTAGATACCCTGAAGCCGCTAAGCTATCTCCCAGGCCCACAAGACAAAATTTTAAGTCACAATATTTCCTTTTTTTTTTTTTTAAAAAAAAAGAGAAACTTTAAAAAAAATTTTGTTTTTATATTGTGGCCAGCTCAGCCTGCCCTGGGTGTGGGGCTGGCCCGGCATGTGATGCCCAGGATCCAAACGTGGTCTGCAGTTGCTTAAGCTTCCCTGCGGTTGCTTAAGCTTTTCTAAGTAGGCGCTTTAGACCATTGAACCATCTTGCCGGCCTCGTCACAGTATTTCCTTACGAAATTATACTCAGGATGTTTTGTTTGGTGCACTCCCCCCCGAACCGGGGATTGAACTCAGGCCCACGAGCTTGCCAGGCAAGAGCTTATTCTACTGAGCTATCTCCCCAGTTCGCTAAGTTTACATTTTGTAACATGGATTTTCCTAGGATGCTCAACAGTAACTTTTTAATTCAGGCTTTCATTAAAACTCACATGGAAAAGAAAGAAAGGTTGAGAATCAGTTTCAGGCAAAGTAAACTTCCTGGTAAAGAATATTCAGTGGCCACTATTCGTAGGAATGAATCTAGCCGGCCAGGCCGCCAGATAAACCCTGTTCAGTTTTCAAAGCCTTGGTTCTTCCCTAATTCATTGCCTCCCCGTGTTTACATACGTCTAGCAACAACACATTAAACGTTTAATTTTTTTTTTAATATTACGGCCGGTTCAGCCTGCCCTGGGGGTGGGGCTGACGCAGCAGGTGGTCTGGGGATCCCTGCAGTTGCCCAAGCTTTCCTAAGCAGGCGCATTAGACCCTAGTCGCCGGCCCTAATCATTCAATTTGTTATCTCTCTTTTATAACTGAATTGTCTTTTAGTCTCGTTCAGTTTCTCAATTGCCCAGGCTGGGCTTCATGTCTGGATCTTTCTGCCTCGGCCTCCTGAGCGCTGGGATTACAGGTGCGCCCACCACGTCTAAAGCGGAAATTGAATCCCCGTATCTCTGAAGATGAGGTCCTCAAAAAAAGCCACCTTGGGACCGGCGAGATGGTTCAGTGGTCTAAAGCGCCTGCTTAGGGGGGCTCAGGCAACTGCGGGGACTGCAGTTCGATCCCCGGCACCATATGCTGCGCCAGCGCCACCACCAGGGCAGGCTGAGCCAGCCACAAAATGAATAAATAAAAAGAAACAAACACAACAAGCAAACAAATAAATAAATAAAAATTAAAAAAAAAAAAAAAAGCCACCTTGATTTCAGAGCACAGATCCTCCAACCCACTATGCTTTGGCACCTAGAGCCCACTCCGAGAAACAGGCGCACATCCGGCGGTCCAAGGTTCCTCTGGACCACCTGTACTTCCGAATCGACAACGCCCACAGACGGGCGCGCCGGGAATCCCAGCAACCGGCAAGCAGCACCACAAGGGCGCCAGAGGGCTGATGCGCGTGCGCACAGCGAACTGCCCGGAGCAGACACGATGGGAGGGGGCGGGGAAAAACGGACACAGATGCTACAAGGCTCTTCAAGCAGGATTGAGAAGAATACAGGCGTCACCCAACCTTAGCGACTCTTGTCACTTACTCCGCTCACTTCCCAAAATACCGGGTCAGAGGCTTGTGTCCTTCAGCTCTTTCCTGATCCTAGAGTCGTGGCTATATCGCGTCATACGCCGAGCGACACAGCTCACTCGTCCGTCTTCTGCAAGAGGCGCCCCGAAGCCGACAGTACGTCGATGACGCCATAAAACAGGGTCGCCTTCTTGGGGGCGGGGTATGGGAGAGCAGGGCGGAGCGAGGAGGCTCGGCGCCGACGAAGAATTTGATTGGCTGGTTGAAAGGGCGTTTCCGGCTGAGGAGAAGGGACGAGCCGAGTATCAGGTCTTCCCCCGGTGAGGGCCCAGGTTGATGACGTCACGCTCATTCGCGGGAGAAATTCAAGAGTGGATGTTGTGCAGTGGTATGACGTGAAAAGAGTTTTTTCTCGGGTTTTCAGAGGAAGGGTGGATAGGCAGAGAGACTTGAGCAGCTTGTGGCGGAGGGACGTATTAAGCTGCTGTCCAAGAAGCCAGCCGCAGAGCGTGTTGCATGGGCCCTTGGGTGAGGCGGTGGAAACGGCCGCGCTCCGTCTTGCAGTTCTACTTTATAATTTCTTTTGGTTATTTAGGTTGATATCTGGACAGGATGTTGCCCTGTTGATTTTTTTTTTTTTTTTCAGTACTGGGGATTGAACTCAAGACCCTGTACTTGCCAGGCAAGTGCCTATTTTACTGAGCTATTTCCCCAGCCCCGCCCTATTGATTCTGAAGAATTTATATATGAATCACTTAAGGAGCCAGGTTTCGGTTCGAAAAGTCCTGATTGTTGCAAAACGGAAGTACCCAAAGTATGTAGTTATAGTTGTATTTTACTGAAGACATGGCGACAATGTATTTATATCATAAGTTAGGTAGAAATGGTATAGGCAGTCCGAGAGGGCTAGACCTTTGGGGGAGTCAGTGCAGAAGATGAGAACACATTACAGTTGTGGCACATCAGTTGGAGGCCCCGTCTCATGATAAAGAGGAAATGACCAGGCCTGCCTGCCTCCCCAAGAGATAAGCAATAAACTGACGTTGATAGCAGCTACCCTGGTGGCTGGCTGGAATCCCGTTTCTTCACTTCCTAAAAAAGTTTTTGATCTTGGCTAGGGAGATAGCTCAGTGACATAATTGCCTGCCTCCTCACAAGCAAGGTCCCAAGTTCGATCCCTGCCCCCCCCCCAAAAAAGAAAAAGTTCGTGTTTTTTTCCATATACACTTACTACCTGATCTGTTTGAGTCAACAATACTTAAGCAGTTAAACTTGTTTCTTTTCTTTCTTCCTTTTTTTTTTGTGGAACTGGGATTCAAACTCATAAACTTGCACTTGCCAGACAGGCACTTGTGCCACGGAGCTATCTTCCTGGCCCCTAAGAAGCTAACCTTGTAATCATACTGGTTGATTATGATTCTGTTGCACATTGTACCCACCTCGTGATTTTGCTTTGTAAAACTTACTCTGGAGGAGACAGCTCAGCAGTTAAGTGCCGGCCTGGCAAGCGTAAGGTCCTGAATTCCATCACTGGTACCAAGACCAACAAAGAATTTATTCTGTAAAATCGGGTCTGTGACAACCTGTATTTTGGATCCCCTCCTATCTCTCAGGAGCTATTGTGCTCTGTCAATAACTATTTCCTTTTTTTTTTTTTTTCTCGCTATGCAGTTCAGGCTGGCCTTGAGCTCACTTTTGTAGCCCAGGCTGGTCTCGAACTCGCACTGATCCTCTTGCCTCAGCCTCCCAAGTGCTGGGATTACAGGTGTGCGCCACCAGGCCTGGCTACTATTTCCTATTCTTAACCTCTGTTCCTTAGAATTTGTTCTTTAGTTTGGGGGAATACAAACTCCATGTGTCTCTGACCTCTAACAGCCTGGGAGTTGCATTTATTTCTCCTATATAATTTATAGTAGCACAGTAATCTGTGTAGGTCTATGGATACGTTTGTGTATCTGAACATACGTAATTATTTTAGACTATCTGGAGTCTGTACCACCGTATTTTAATTTTATATTTTTGTGGTACTAGAATTGATCCCAGGGCCTTCACACTGACCTATGCCCCCAGCCTATTTTATTTTATTACAGTATTTTTGAGACAGAATGTCCCTAAGTTACTAACTAAATTGTCCGTGTTGGACTCCAATTTATGATCCTGTCTTAGCCTCTCAGAGTGCTAGGATTACAGAGGTGCACCACCACAGCTACCTTTCTAAACCACTTTATTTATTTTTTATTTGTTTTATTTTTTTGGCGAGATTGGAGTTTGAACTCACAACCTTATACTTGCCAGGCAGGCACTTGTGCCACGGAGATATCTCTCTGGCCCCTTAATTTTTTCGCTGGCTCAAGCTTCCTTAAGGGCAGGTCTGGTATGGCTTGTGCAGCTGGGGATGGAGCTGCAGTCTGCTGGGCCTGAGCTAACCGGCAAGCCCCCCCCTTCAAACCAAACCGTTTGTTTGTTTGTTGTGTATGTATGTATGTGTGTATGTATGTATGTATGTATGTTCTGGCTGGCTCAGCCATTTATTTATTTATGTTCTGGCTGGCTCAGCCATTTATGTATGTATGTATGTATGTATGTTCTGGCTGGCTCAGCCATGTATGTATGTATGTATGTATGTATGTATGTATGTTCTGGCTGGCTCAGCCTGCCCTGGAGGTGGGGCTGGTGCAGCATATGGTGCTGGGGATTGAACTGTGGTCCCTGTGGTTGCCTAAGCTTGCCTAAGCTTGCCTAAGCAGGCACTGTAGACTGCTGAGCCATCTTGGCAGCCCCCAAACCAAACCAATTTAAAAACTTTTTTTTTTGGTACGGGACCAGGGTTTAAACTCACGAACTTGCATTTGTCAGGCAGGTACTTGTGTCATGGAGCTATCTCCCCAGCCCCTAAAAACTTCTTTGTAGACTAATCTTTCACCTACTATAGGTGAGTAAACTCTTGGGTTGTCAGAGATGTGAACTTAATAATTTTTTTAAACGTATTTGGTACAGGGTCTCACTATGCAACTGTTTTTTTTTTTTAAATTATTTATTTATTTGCTTGTTTGTTTGTTTATTTATTTCGTGGCTGGCTCAGCCTGCCCTGGTGGTAGGGCTGGCACAGCATGTGGTGCCGGGGATCGAATCGCAGTCCCTACAGTTGCCTGAGCTTTCCTAAGCAGGCGCTTTAGACCACTGAACCATCTCGCCGGCCCCTCACTATGCAACTTTGAACTCGTAGTGATCTTCCTGTTTTCAGCCTCCGTAGCACTGGCATGACAGGCCTGTACCAGCGCAGCTGGACTAGGTGGCCACTCAGCGTGCCTGGGTGCAGGGCCAGTGCAGCCTGTGGTGGAGATAGAGCGAACCTCCTCTGTCCCTGTGCTTGCCTGATAAGGTGCTTCATCTGCTGAGCTATCTTACCCACCCTACTTACAGAAAATTTTATATTCTTGCGCCTCACTTTTTGATTTTGTTCTCTAAAACTTTTTTTGTTTTGTTTTGTTTTTCTTATGTAGTGATAGGATAAGAAAGGAGGGCTTGGGGTTTAGCCTGATGGAAGATTGCTTGCCTAGTGTGCTCAAGGGTCTGAAATTTGAACACCAGCACTGGAAAAGAAATGTTGATGCTTATTGAGTGTATTTGAGGTCTTCTAGGTATTTTAAAACCTACCTTGCTTGCCTGCTTTCTTTAGATTTAATCCCAAAATCCAATTTACTGTGTTTAAAGAATTTGAATCTTCTCTAATTTAGGAAAATGGTAGTGAGTTTATTTTGAAATTACTAAACAGAATATATAGAATCTTAAATTAGTCAATGCTGTGTTCCTAATCATGCTGTAAGTCATAATGGTGATGCCTGTTTTTGTTTGCTCTGTGTGTGTGTGTGTGTGTGTGTGTGTGTGTGTGTGTGTTGCTGGTAATTGAATCCAGAGCCTCAAGAATGTGTAACACTAGCTGCACCACTGTCACACCTTGACATACTGATTCCTACTCTTCACTACTATGAGAAGGACAAAGATCTAGTCTGGATCTTGCCTGACACACAATAGGTAGTCAATAAATTCTTATGTAAATTTGGCTTTTGTGAATTTGAGTGCTAGAGTTTATACAAGATGTGTTTTTGGGGTTTTTTTGGTTTGTTTGGTACTAGGGATCAAAATAAGGAACTTGCACTTGCCAAGCAAGCAGATGCTTATGCCACTGAGGTGCCTCCCCGGCCCACAACTTTTTTTTTTTATTTTGTGTTTTAGGGAAGAGTTTACAGGGTGTTCAGGATCTTATTACTAGACCAGACTCGTAGTGATCTGCCTGTTCATAGCCAAGAGCTGGGATTACAGGCACGTGCCATCATGCCCAGTCTCAATTGCTATCTCAGTGCACACCAGGGTTGGGACTGGCACAGCAGGCCTGTGGATCAGACCCCAGGCCCCTGCATCTGCTTGCAAGTGCTTTAATCCACTGAGCTATTTTTTTTTAATGGCTGGCTCAGCCTGACCTAGGGGTGGGACTGGCACAGCATGTGGTGCTGGGGACCAAACTGAGGTCCCTGCGGGTGCCTAAGCTTTCCTAAGCAGGTGCGTGCGTGCATGCGTGCGTGCTTGCTTGCTTTCTTTCTTTCTTTCTTCACTCATTCATTTATGTTATGGCCAGCTCAGCCTGCCCTGGGGGTGGGGCTGGCGCAGCTTGTGGTGCCGGGGATGGAACCACGGTCCCTGTGGTTGCCTAAGCTTTCCTAAGCAGGCACTTTAGACCGCTGAGCTATCTCGCTGATCCAGCAGGTGCTTTAGACCACTGAACCATCTTACTGCCCCCCCCCCCCCCCGAGCTATTTGGCCAGCCCTCACAACTTGGTTTTGAATTATGAGTCTGCCCTTTATTTACTTTGTGACCTTGGTCATTGCTATTACTCATCTAAGTTTCCAAAGTAGATATAAAAGTAATATTTATAGTATAACGTTATAAATGTTTTCATAGCTTAAGCACATAGTTACGCTGAATTATGCATTCTTATCTACACCCACAGCTGTAGTTCAGGGTGAAGGTGTTAGATACAAAAGAAAATTTACAGTTCAAAAGAAAAACAAAAAGTATACAGGCTATCTCTGTCTCTGTGTTCTTGACTGACTGATTGATTGATTGATTGTATATTAGGGAAGAATCTACAGGATGTTCAGGGTCACACTAGCAGATGGGGCTTTTAGTGATCTGTCTGTTTACACCCTCCCAAGAGCTGGGGTTACAGGTGTGCGCCACCATGCCCAGTCTCAATTGCCCTCTCAGCATGCCCTGGGGGCAGGCCTGGCCCGGCAGGGCAGGCTCAGGGATCGAACACCTGGCTCCTGTGCCTGCTTGCAGGTGCTGGGTTCTTCACTTGTAGGTTTGAGCCCTTAGACTTTTGTCATCATTCCCTGAACAATCCACGATAGTAAATATTTGCATGTCACTTCCATTGTATAAGTATTCTAGTGATTTAGATCTGAAATATGCAGGAGGGTGTGTGTATATTATGTGCAAAATGTACACTTTTATGTGAAGAACTTGGGTGTCTGCACATTTTGGTTTTGTTTGTATGTCCTGAAAGTAGTCCGACCAAGTGGAACGACGATGGCAGCAGACATTCCAAGCACAAGGGGGCCATCTTGTGGTGACTATAGAATCCTGAAAACTTCTAAAACTGGATTTGGCCTTGAAGGAGCCAGAGAAGCTAGTGTTCACAGGCTGGTACACGTTGTGGTGCCTGAACAACATTTGCAGACCATTAATTAATTTAAAGGTTCTACGTGGTTTTATCTTTTTCCGGTGTTTGTGACAGATGATTTAGTTATAACTCCCTTGGTGGTTAGTCTTTTAACTCTTTGATTTCTGACTCTGGTGAAGAGATTTTGTGAAAATTATCAGGATTGAATATTCTATATCATCTTTCATTTTAGGTGGTATAAATACTTGATTTTCTGGACCTGACTAGTTTACAACTTTAGAAGAAACAATGGAAAACCAAGAATTTATTGTAAGTCTTAATAATTTTCACTCTTTTCCCACATTTTTCTTTCTGGTGCCTAGAGATTGAGCCTGGAGCTTTTGCTTTGAGCTGCACCTTCAAGTGCCTGTTTCTCTTATATTTTTATTTTTTTATGTATTTAGTACAACATGTGCAGGGTGTCACTACACAGATCAGACTTGTAGTGATCCTCCTGTTTTCAGCCTTCCAAGTGCTGGGATTACAGGCTGCACCACCATACCCAGTCTGAGTACAACCTGAGGGACGGGGCCAGCACAGCACCCTGAGGATAGAACCCTGGTCCCTGCGACTACCTAAACAGGCATTTTAGTGCCTGCCTGGCAAGTAGAAGGTCATGAGTTTGAACCCTGGTCCCACAAAAACAAAACCAAAACAAAACAAAAAAACCCCAGGCATTTTAGTCTGCCAAGCTATCTGGTTTATTTATTTATTTATTTTAATTTTTTTTAAACTTTATATGTTTATATTGTGGCTGGCTCAGCCTGCCCTGGGGGTGGGGCTGACACAGCATGTGGTGCTGGGGATTGAACCGCAGTCCTGGCAGTTGCCTAAGCAGGTGCTTTAGACTGCTGAGCTATCTCGCCAGCTCTATCTGGTTTATTTTGATTTATTTATTTATTTTTTATGCGGTACCGGGGATTGAACTCAGGACCCTGCCCTTGCAAGACAAGCACTTATTCTGCTGAGCTGAATAAGCCAGCCCCCATTTATTTTGATTTTTGCAAGAGGTCTCCCTGATTGCTGAGCTCTATGCACTGGCCTAGTATACCTTATTCCTCCCTCCTTTTTCTTACTTTCTCTATCTCTCTCTTTTTTTTTTTTTTTTTGTCTTTTTGAGACAAGGTCTCGCTATGCAGTTCAGGCTGGCCTTGAGCTCATTTTTGTAGCTGAGGCTGTTCTCGAACTTGCATTGATCCTCCTGCCTCAGCCTCTCAAGCACTGGGATTATAGGCATGTGCCACCATGCCCGGCTTTCCTTTTTTTTATTTTATTTTTTTATTATGGCTGGTCAGCCTGCCCTTGGGGGTGGGGTTGGTGCAGCATGTGGTGCCGGGGATTGAACTGCGGTCCCTGGGGTTACCTAAGCTTGCCTAAGCAAGCACTTTAGACCACTGAGCCATCTTGCCAGCCCCTTTCTTACTTTCTGATTTTTTTTTTTCCCCAAAATAACACTGGATTAAATTTGAATTTTTTTTTTTTTGGAACCGGGGATCAAACTCAGGATCTCGCACTTGCCAGGCAGGCATTTGTGCTATCTCCCCAGCCCCTAAATTTGAAATTCAGGTAAACAATAATATTCCTGCAAAAACATTCCCTAATAGTTCACTGTATGTATCTGGCAAGTCTGTCTATTACCTATGACTCCTATGCATTATACATGGCCCCCTTGGTAAAAAATGTTTTGCTTTTTATATATTTGGTACAGGGTCTCACTACACAGCTCACACTTGTAGTGATCCTCCTGTGTCACCCTCCCTAGTGCTAGGATTACAGGCATGCGCCACTATGCCAGGACTGTCTGGCTCAGTGTGTTGGGTACGGGGTCGTCTCCAGTGAGACATGTGGTACTGGGGGTCGAACCTAGGTCCCTATGCTTGCTTAAACAGGTGCTTAGTCTGCTGAACTATCTTTCTGGCCCTTATAAGGCCCTTTGTAACTTGGGACCAGGAAACACCTTTTTGGTTTGAAGAGCTGTTTTGCCTCTTCTGTCCTCACATTGTTTGGTCTTAGGACCCTCTCATACTCTTAAAAATACTTAGGACCAAGAATACTTTTGTACGTAGAGCTGAAGTGATGTTTGTTATGTTAGAAATTTAAAAAGCTTGAATATGGTGCACATTTGTAATCTTAGAATTCTGGGAGGCTAAAGCAGGTCACAAACTTATGCTCACCCTGGGCAGCTTAGTGAGATTGTATGTTAAAATAAAAAATAATTAAAAAAATAAGAGAAATGTAGCCCAGGTGGCCTTGAGCTTGTGGTGACTTTCCTCCTGTGTGCCACCATGCCTGGCTCCTTACAGTTGAGGACTTGGAGGCTCAAAATTATTTTTGGTGTTCAGTTTACTTTTTAGTGTTTTTATTTAGCTTGTGTGTGTATGTGTGTGTGGGGGAGGTTGTGGGGATTGAATTGAGGGACTTCTGCATACTAGATAAGTGTGCTAACACTAAGTAGCCTCTTTTTTATTTTATGTATGTACGTATGTACGTATGTATGTATGTATGTATTTATTTTTGCGGGACTGGAGTTCAAACTCACAGCCTTGTGCTTGCCAGGCAGAGCTATCTCCCCAGCCCAAGTAGCCTCTTTTTTAGATTTTACCTGTTCTTTCTGGATTATCCATGTCTTATTATCCAGCTAAGTAGCCTTCTTCATGTTTTTTGAAATGGGGATTGAACTCAGACCCTTGCATTTGCCAGGCAAGCGCTTCTTCTACTGAGCTATCTCTCTAGCCCTAAACTGTTGAGTCTTTTTTTTTTTTTTTTTGGCAGGACTGGGATTTGAATTTATGACCTTGCACTTGCCAGGCAGGCACTTGTGCCACAGAGCTATCTTCCTGGCCCCTTCATTTGTTTTTTGTGGTGCTACAGATTGAATCCAGAGATAGTGAGCTGTGTCCCTAGCTTTTTTGTTTTTGAAGATGCAGTCTTACTAAGTTGCCTAGAGTAGGATTGAACTTTTGTGAACCTTTTTTTTTTTGGTGGTACCAGGGATCGAACGCAAGCACTTTTTCTACTGAGCTATCTCCTCTGCCTTTTTTTTTTTTTTTTTTTTGGTGGGAGTGCATTCAACTTTTGATTCCCCCTGCCTCAGCCTCCCACAGTGCTGGAATTACAAGTGTGCATCACCTGCTTGACTTGAGCTTTCTGTCCTGTTGCTGAGTACTGAACTCGGGTCTCACACACATATGCCAAACATATACTCATCAGGAGCCGGGCGTGGTGGCACACGCCTGTAATCCCAGCACTCGGGAGGCTGAGGCAGGAGGATTGTTGTGAGTTCGAGACCAGCCTGGGCCACAAAATAAGGCCAGCCTGAACTGCATAGGGAGACCCTGTCTCAAAAAGAAAAAAAAACAAAAAACAAACAAACATATACTCATTGACCTGCAGCCAGTCCTTCCATCGTCTGTCCATCTATCTATCCGTCCTGTTGTCCTTCTTTCCTCCCTCCTACCCTTGTTTCTTTCCATATTAACTTATTCATTCGTGTTATTTATTTATTTATTTTGGTGGTACCAGGGATTGAACTCAGGACCTTGTGCTTGCCAGGTAAGCACGTATTCCACTGAGCTATTTCTCTGGTCCTCATTCATGTTATTGTTGTCGTAATATCTGTGCTTTTATTTGATGAGAAATGTTTCAAATATTTTTATATGTAGGAGGGATACACAAAATATGTAATATTGAATATATATAAACTGAAGCTATTATTTACTTCCGTGTTTTGGAACTCAGGTCTTATATACTCATCAAAAGATGAAGAAAGCCAAAGTGTGGCAAGATGGAACCCTGAAGCTGGGCCCCTCAGGAAACAAGGTATGGGCAGAACAGGGCTGCCAATCTGAGGGACAGGGCTCATCTGTGGTCTTGCTCTGTGCAGCTGTTTTAGTCACTATTCTGTCGTTGCTGGGAAAAATACCCGCCACTCAAGCTTAGGGGAGGAAAGGTTTATTTAGTTCACAGTTCCTGGAGCTTTCAAGACGCTGCCCCCGCTTTATAGGGACTGGAGGAGGGGCCGGAGCGCTGTCCAGGAGGATCTGCTCCATTTCTCTGAGCTAAACTGCCACCTGCAGGGGAGGGGGCCTCTGACAGCATGTGCTGTTAGTTTTAAGGTTCTCACCTCTCTTGGCCACGCCCCCTCAAGCCTTGCCCCTTGAGCCATGCGCTTGACAGCCCCATGATTTACAAGAGGCTTTGGGAGGACAACTAGATACAAACCACAACAGCAGCTATGTGCTCAATGGTGTGCAGACAGGTCTTCACACTTTCCCTATCACAGTGGTTAACTAGTCCATTATAAAAGTCCCATATTTTATTTCTTTTGATTAGAAAATGCCTTACGTAATCAGGTGCAGCCTCCATGGCAGGCATTCCTTGAGTTTATTCAACCAGGTTAGTCTCTATGGTTCTTTTGTGAGTTGGAACATGGATTTTGATTTCCTGAGGAGGAAACTGAGGTACAGAGAGGGGAAGCAGCTCACCCTGCACCTCAGAGCTGGAACTTGGAGGCTGAGGGACCAACTGGGGTCTTTTGGCTCAAGAGCCTGAGTCCTAACCATGTCTCTTATCTCTCTATTTTTTTTTTTTTTTTTTTAAGACAAGGTCTTGCTTGATAGCCCAGGCTGGCCTTGAACTCATATGATTGGGTGACCTCCTGCCTCAGGCTTTGAAGCAGTGGAATCACACCACGCCTGGCTTCCATGTCTTTTAATTTTACTAATTTAGTAATACTATTTTGTTACAAAGGAGTTTGTGATGTCATGTGGAACACACTGGTGACATGTATATTCCTCCTCAAGCTACCAGAGATCCCCAGGGTCTGTCTTTATCTGTCTAGCTGTGGCTGTGATTATCACTGAGGGGAACTTTTCAGGAAAGAAGACTGTTTATTTTATTTTTTAAGGAAGCTATAGTGATCCACCTGTTTACAACCTCCCAAGAGCTGGGATAACAGGTGCATGCCACCACACCCAGTCTCAGTTGCCATCTCAGCGGGCCCCGGGGTGGGGCTGGCTCGGCAGGCCTGAGGATTGAACCCCCAGCCCCTGCTTGCAGGCACTTTAATCTGCTAAACTATTTGGGCGGTCCTTCCCACACTGGGATTACAGGGGTGGGCCACCATGCCTGCCATTACTCCTGGTGTTGGTGGCTAGCCCAATGCAGTGCAGTGCTGGGGATCAAAACCTGGTCCCTGCACTTGCCTAAGTAGGCTTTTAGTCTACTGAGCTAGCTCACCAGCCCTGATGCTATTCATGTAAATTTTTTTTTTTAAATTTTTATTTATTTATTTGTTTGCTTGTTGTGTTTGTTTGTTTCTTTATTTATTTATTTTGTGGCTGGCTCAGCCTGCCCTGGTGGTGGGGCTGGCGCAGCATGTGGTGCCGGGGATCGAACCGCAGTCCCTGCAGTTGCCTGAGCTTTCCTAAGCAGGCGCTTTAGACCACTGAACTATCTCGCCAGCCCCATGTAAAATTTTTTATTTATTTATTTGTTTGTTTGTTTGCTTGTTGTGTTTTGTTTGTTTCTTTGTTTGTTTATTTTGTGGCTGGCTCAGCCTGCCCTGGTGATGGCGCTGGCGCAGCATGTGGTGCCGGGGATCAAACTGCAGTCCCTACAGTTGCCTGAGCCTTCCTAAGCAGGCGCTTTAGACCACTGAACCATCTCGCCGGCCCTTAATTTTTTTTTTTTTTAACAGGACAATCTATTTATTTTTTTGGTCATTTAATTTTTAAATTTATGTTTTTTTTCTATCTGTTTGGAGACAAAGCTTTCAAAATCTGAGAGATATTTAGAAGACATCTGATTGGGGGGCCGGAGATCTAGCTCAGAGGCATAAGCACTTAACTGGCAAGCACAAAAACCCAAGTTCAGTCCCTGGCCCCATCAGCCATGTGGTCTGGCCCCAGGTCCCTGGGTGTGCCATCCCAGCCCAGATGCCCAGGTGCGCCACTTTGGCCCAGGATGGGGGAGCCAGCCATGTAGCCTGAGAACTGGGTGTGGTGGTGCATGCCTGTAATCCCAGCACTCGGGAGGTTGAGCCAGGAGGGTCTCTGCGAGTTTGAGACCAGCCTGGGGTCTACAGAAGTGAGAAGTGACCGCAAGGCCAGCCTGAAATGCATAGTGAGACTGTCTCAGAGAGAGAGAGAGAGAGAGAGAGAGAGAGAGAGAGAGAGAGAGGAATAAAAGACATTGAATGGATGCTAAATATTTTTCATGTTTTCCTCTGGTTCTAAGTCATAATATGCTCTTATTAGCATTATTGTACAATTCCAGCATACTTCTATTGAATGGCGTTATACACTTTGTAGAGGAGATAGCTTGCGGGAAAACAAGGGTAGTTCAAAGTAGTCTTTAAAATTTTATGCAGAGTCCAGGTGTGGTGGCACATGCCTATAATCCCAATGCTGGGGAGGCTGAAAACAAGAGGATCACTGTGAGTCCGAGCTGCATAGTGAGACCCTGTAACAACCAAGTACATTAAAAAAAAAAAAGTTTTGTGTAATCTAGGAAAGTTTACCTCTTGCTATACTCTGAAGAACAGATTCCTGCTACTGCTGTCCAAGCTACTGCTACCACGATTCCTTTTTTTTTTTTATTGTGGCTGGCTCAGTCTACCCTGGGGGTGGGGCCGGCGCAGCATTTGGTTCCAGGGATCAAACCGTGGTCCCTGCGGTTGCCTAAGCTTGCCTAAGTAGGCACTTTAGACCGCTGAGCCATCTCGCCGGCCTGCTACCACAATTTTCTTGATGGTGATACCTTTTCTCTACTTACCTAAATTCTGTCGGTAATTTGGTTTTCGTTAATCTATGAGACAAATATTACTGTAGACAATGGAAAAGTCTTAAGACCTGTGGAAGACTGGCTGAGTCGTCAATGCCAAGTGTCCACTAGACCTTAGTGTCCACTCTGACTGCTACTTAGCTCATTTTCTCCAGTGAGATGCCAGCCTCTTGATGTCAGGGCTGGCAAACGCTGCAGGGCTGGATTAGGCAAACCACGGACTTTCTGGGTATAGCACAGCAAGAAGGCGAGTGGGTGATGCGAATGGCTCCCAGGTGCCACTGTGTGGGCCAGGCTGAGAGTGGGGTCCTTATGTCTGCTGTATAGACTCTTCCCTCATTCTTAGGAGCTGTGGGGTGGCTGGAGTGATGGGAACTAAAGCATCATGGGATCTAATTTGTACAGGTGACATTGCTGAATGAAGAAGTAGAGCATGGGAAGAAGAGAGAACAGGATAGAGCCACAGGAAATACCAATTTAAAAACTGTTTTATTGGGCTGGAGAGCTAGCTGGGCAGTCTAGGCACCTGCCTGGTAAGCGCAAGGACCTGGGTTTGTTCTCCGGTGCAGTGTACTGTGCATACCCCAGAACACTGGGCATGCTGTCCTGGCCACTGAAACTGGGCGTGGTGTCGAAAGCCTGTAATTAATCCTAGTGCTGGAGCGGCTGAGACAGGCGGGTCGCTATGAGTCTGAGCTGCATAGCAAGACCCTGTACCAAGTAAATAAAAATATTTAAAAACCACTTTATTGAGATTTGGGCCACTCCTTTTTAGATCACACATTCAGTGATTTTAGTTTGTCCTCAGTCTCTCACACATCAATATAACCTAAATTCAGCATCCTTTTGTGACTCCCAAAAGAAATCCCATGGCCTGTAGTAGTTGCCATTTAGTGTCTAGTCCTTAGCCACTACTCTGAGCAAGCATAAATCTACTGAAAGTGCCTATGGATGCACCTGTTTCGGACATTTCATATTAATCATGTGATATGTAGTCTTTTGTGAGTGATGGCTTTAATTAACATGTTTTTGTAGTTTATGTTGGAGCATATATTGATGCTTTGTTGTTCTTCATTGCTGAATAATATTCCTTTATGTGGATTTACTGTATGTTTTATTTATCTAGTCCTTAGTCGACATACATTTATTCATTTATTTATTTTGCTAGTTGTGGCTGCCTTAAGGGCATATGTAATGTGGCTTGTGGGGCTGGGGATTGAACTGTGGTCCCCTGCGCTGACTGCATTTGTCCAAGTGGCATTTTAAACAACTGAGCTATTGTAGAAGCTCCCTTACATTTCTTTTTTGTTTTGCTTTTGTTTTTTTGCGGTGCTGAGGACTGAACTCAGGACCTTGTACTTGCCAGGCAAGGACTTATTCTAGTGAGTTATCTCCCTGGCCCTGACATTTATTTATTTTATTTTTATTTATTTATTTTTCCAAAATTTATTTTTAAAATTAATTTATTTATGTATTTTGTACAGGGTCTCAACTATGCAGCTTGGACTTGTAGTGATCCTTCTGTTTTCAGCCTCCCGAGCATAGGCATTACAGGCGTGCGCCACCAGGCCTGGGGGTAGGGCCAGCTGGGCATGTGGTGCTGGGGATCAAATCCTTGTCCCTGCTTAAGTGCCAAGCAGGCACTTAAGACTGCTGAGCTATCTCGTGGTCCCTCATTGGTTGACATATGTTTAGATTATACCCATGTTTTGGCTACCATAAATAATGCTGCTAGGACCATTTTGCTAGGCAGGCACTTGTGCTATGGAGCTATCTCCCCGACCCCTTCTGTGCAAGTCTTTGTATAGATGTTTTTCTTTTGTGTATATATGTATATATATATAGATATATAGATATATCTATATATATATATACGTGTGTGTGTGTGTCTCTATATCTGTATCTATATATCTATATATATCTATGTCTATATATATATATATTTTTTTTTTTGTTTAATTTTTTCAGGGAAGGGTCTACAGGATATTCAGGGTCTTACTACTAGATTGGATTCTTTTTTTTTTTTTTTCACCTTAAGATTATATAGTATGGGGCCGGCGAGATGGTTCAGTGGTCTAAAACGCCTGCTTAGGACGGCTCAGGCAACTGCGGGGACTGCGGTTCGATTCCCGGCACCACATGCTGCGCCAGCGCCAGCGCCACCACCAGGGCAGGCTGAGCCAGCCACAAAATGAATAAATAAAGAAACAAACAAACACAACAAGCAAACAAATAAATAAATAATAAATAAAATTAAAAAAAAACAATTTGTCGTATTGGGCTGGGGAGATAGCTCAGTAGAATAAGCACTTGCCTGGCAAGCACAAAGTCCTGAGTTCAATCCCTGGTACTGCAAAATAAACAGACAAACAAACAAACAAATAAATAAATGTCTCATATAGCTGGGTGCCCCCATGTTGGGTGCATACACATTTATGAGTGTTACCTCTTCCTCTTGAATTTTTCTTGTAACCAGTATGTGGTCGCCTTGTTTATTTTGTTTGATCATTCTTGGTTTGAAGTTGAGGCTGTCTGGGAAGAGGATTGCTACCCCTGTTTTTTTCTGAGGTGTTGGGGCATGTAATATTGTTTCCCATCCTTTGACTTTCAGCCTATGAATTTCTTTATGAGTTAAGTGTATTGCTTGTATACAGCATGTAGTTGGATTTTGCTTCTTAGTCCACTGTGCCAGTCTATTTAATTGATGAATTAAGCCCATTTACATAGATGGTTATAATCGAGATGTATTGACTTATGATTGACTTTTTTTTTTTTTTTGTCTTTTTGAGACAGGGTCTCGCTATGCAGTTGAGGCTTGAGTTTACTTTTATAGCCCAGGCTGGTCTCAAACTCACACTGATCCTCCTGTCTCAATCTCCCAAGTGCTGGGATTACAGGTGTGTGCTACCATGCCTGGCAATTATTTACCTGCTATTATTTACCCATTTTTCTCTTGTGTTTAATTGGCTTCCCTATTTCGTGGGTTCTTTCCATTCTCATTCAGAGTTCTGGTCATTTTGGTTCCTCTCTGGACTATCTTTTAGTAGTCTGTAGGGCTGGCTTTGTCATCATGAAATTCTTTAATTGTTCTTTATCATGGGAGTATTTCACTTCTCCATTAAACTTGAAAGAGAGTTTTGCCGGGTACAACAGTCTGTGCTGGAATTTGTTTTCATGGAGTACTTGAAGCACTCTGCTCCATGCTCTTCTCAACTTCATGAAAAGAAATCCACCATTATTCTGATGGGTTTTCCTTTAAATGTGAGCTGTTTCTTTTCTTTAGCAGCTTTTATTTTATTTTATTTTTTTATATTATGGCTGGCTCAGCCTGCCCAGGGGATGGGACTGGCGCAGCCTGTGGTGCCAGGGATCGAACCATGGTCTCTGCAGTTGCCTAAGCTTGCCTAAGCAAGCACTTTAGACTGCTGAGCCATCTTGTTAGCCCAGCTAGTATCTTTTAGTATATTCAGAATATTTCTGGATTGCTGGGATTTTTTTTTTTTTTGGTTATACCTTGATTGAACTCAGGACTTGGCACTTGCCAGGCAAGCACTTATTCCACTGAACTATGTCCCTGAACCCTCTGTGATCTTACTATATGTCTGGGTGTTTTTGTTTTGTTTTTTTATTTTTATTTATTTATTTATTTGTTTGCTTGTTGTGTTTGTTTGTTTCTTTATTTATTCATTTTGTGCCTGGCTCAGCCTGCCCTGGTGGTGGCGCTGGCGCAGCATGTGGTGCCGGGGATCGAACTGCAGTCCCCGCAGTTGTCTGAGCCCTCCTGAGCAGGCGCTTTAGACCACTGAACCATCTCGCCGGCCCCTGGGTGTGTTTTTAATTGGGTTGATGTTATTTGGAGTTCTGTATGCTTCAGTTACCTGAATGCCTGATTGTTTTCTCATATTTGGGAGGTTTTCTGCTATCAATTTTTTTTTTTTGCAGAACCGGGGATCAAACTCAGTGCCTTGGACTTGGTAGTCTGCTCTTACTTCTGCCTATGTTCTTTTTGTATCATTTATATTGACTCCTTCCTTGGTGCCTGTTAGTCTCACATTGTTCATCTTTGCATCATCTTGCAGATATTGAATTATGTTTTCCTTGATCCTAGTTGTGTTTTTTTTTTTTTTCCATACCAGAAATTGGACTCAGGACCTTGCCAGGCAAGTGCTTATTGTACTGCGCTATCTCCCTGGCCCTTCCTAGTTTTTTTTTTTTTTTTTTTTTGCAGGACTGAGGTTTGAACTCATGACCTTGCACTTGCCAGGCAGGCACTTGTGCCATGGAGCCATCTCCCCAGTACCCTTCCTATTTGTTTTTAAGAGATCCTTTCTTAACTTTTCACTAGCTGCGACTATTTCTTTAAGAACTGAAATTCTGTCTTCCACTTTCGTTCATACGATTTTGCCAGCTTGTGATTGAAATTTTATTTTCCTGTATATCTCTTTGAAACTGCTTCATGTGATCTGTTTCTTTCCTATATTGCTCATTCAAAGATTCCATCGTTTTTCTATTCTCTAATTTTTTATCAGTGTCTTCTTTAGAAGCATTTATTCTTTCATTATAGTTATCTTTTTTTTTTTTTAACTTCAGAGATTATTTCTGATCTGATTTCCTCTATACCTTTCTGCATTTGTTTCTTTACTTCAGACACTATTAATTCAGAGATTTCAGCTGTATGATTACCACTTTCTTCTATGCTAGTGTCTCCTGTATTTGTTCTTGGTGGGCTCAGGGCCTGAGATTTCATTTTGCATCTTCTCTTTGTCATTTTGTATAGTACTGTCCTCTGACCTTTGATGTAGAGCTTCGGTGCAGTTACACCTTTAGCATCTACCTAAAATTTTACCCTAGAGAGATTATATGGTTTGTATTTACAGAACTACAGTTAGGAATACTAATAATGGGTAGTGATATTTAGCAGTTGACAAACTTTTGTGACTAATGGGTTTGTATTTTACATAGTAAGAGCAAACATTATGTCTGTGTAGCTAAACAGATATTACATTGGGAATTCATATTTATTTAGTACCCCTAAGTTTTGTCTGAGCACCTCTCCTTTATGTATCTAGGGCCTTTTAGAACAACTAGTTCACCTGGTTACCTGTTGCTCCCTCTGTATATCAATAGAAAAAGAGAGAAGACACTCTCATAGATCTAAATCTAGCAAAATGTCTCAGCTTACTGGGTCTGGATCTACCAAGTTTGAACTCGTCCAGATGTGCCTAGTTTGGGTCTGGCTGCTGTGCTCAGGTTTTTCCTGCTGCAGACTGTGGAACTGTACCCCACATCCAAGCTGGGCCTGGCCTGGGTCTGGAGGATTAGGGACAGGGAACAGAAGATCTCACATATGCCAGGCCTGGTCTGGATCTGGAGGGGAAGCACTGGTCACAGAATAAAGGTCTCACTCACATGCCACCGCCGGGCTTGTTTTGGGTCTGGAGGGAAGGCACTGGTCTGGTTCCAGAGTAAAGGTCTCACTGACATGCCGCTGCTGCTGCACCTGGTCTGGGGTCTGGAACTATTTTTGCTGTTGAAGATGTTTATGAAAAGAAAAATTGGCCCTGATACCACCCCGCCTCCAGCATGGGGGAGGTTGAGGCAGAAGGATCACTGTGAGTTTGAGCTCTGCCTGGGCTACAAAGTGAGTTCAAGGCCAGCCTACACTGCATAGTGAAACCTGCCTCAAAACCAGAAAACAAAAACCAACCAAAAAGACAAAAAATGAAAAGGAGAATTATATTCTTTTCATAAAAATTTTTTTTCTACTTTAACAGGCATTTTTATATGATGACAAAGGAGCTTGCTTGGAAAGTCTGTTTGTGAAGTGCCTTGAGGTATGTATTGATCTTGTTTTTACATTATTATTTAAAAGTCTCTATTTCCTTGTTAATGCTAATGCTATTAATAGTGTTGTCATGGTACTGATACTAATAAGTACAACTCTTTTTTTTTTAAATTTTATTTATTTATTTGTTTGCTTGTTGTGTTTGTTTGTTTCTTTATTTTATTTATTTTGTGGCTGGCTCAGCCTGCCCTGGTGGTGGGGGCTGGCGCAGCATGTGGTGCCGGGGATCGAACCGCAGTCCCTTCAGTTGCCTGAGCTTTCCTAAGCAGGCACTTTAGACCACTGAACCATCTCGCCGGCCCATACAACTCTTTTTTTTTGAAGTACTGAGGATTAAAACTGAACACTGGGCCTCTACACTGGGTTACAACCCCAGCCCCTTTTTCTTTCTTTATATTTGAGACAGGGTCTTGCTAGGTAGCCCAGGCTGCCTTGAACTTATGACAATCCTCCTGCCTCAGCCTCGTGGATGCTGGAATCAGAGGCATGTGCCACCATGCCCAGTCACAGGGTCTTGCTGAGTCACTGAGTTGCCCAGGCTGGGCTTGAAGTTTCAGTCCTCTTGTATCAGACTCCCAGAGTCCTGGGATTGTTAGTGTGCACTGCTGTGTCCAGCATTTGGTATTTGTTGGACATTTATTATAACAGGTTTGTAGTCCACAAAGGTTTGATAAATTGCCTCCATTCATTTGGCTGTGCTAGTAGTACTAGAATTCAAATCCAAGAAGTGACTCTTATTTGCAGTACTGGGAATAAACCTAAAGCCTTTGCACTAAGGTGTTCCCATAGTCCTTCTTTTATGTTTTATTTTGAGACAAGGTCTCACTGAGTTCTAAGTTGCCCAGGCTGGGTCCCAATTTGCCACCTTTTTGCTTCAACCTCCCAGTACCTTGATTCTATGGCATGAGGTTTTTTTTTGGTTTGTTTTTAATTTTAATTTTTAATAGAAAATAACAATATGATAGTTTCAAAACACATTAGTAGTGCATTCACAATAATTGATACATTGAATTTTGTTGTCCTCATAGTAGTTATACAGAGCACAGTGTGTAGACATGATAAATTTTCTAATCTATATTAGTAGGTGTTTTTTTTCTCTTTGAGACAGGGTCTTGCTATGCAGTTGAGGCTGGCCTTGAGCTCACTTTTGTAGCCTGGGCTGGTTTCGAACTCACACTGATCCGCCTGCCTTAGCCTTCCAAGTGTTTTTTTTTTTTGGGACTCGGGTTCAAACTCACAACTTTGCACTTGCCAGGCAGGCACTTGTGCCACGGAGCTATCGCCCTGCACAGAGCTATCTCCCCGGCCCTCTCAAGTGTTTTTGTTATTATTTTTGTCCCTCCTTTTAAGAGAGAGTGTTCTACTCTGTTGGTCCACACTGCCTTGAACTCCAGGCCTCAAAGGGTTCTCCTGTTCCAGCCTCCTGAGTAGCCTTGAGATTCCAGGTGCAGACCAGGGTACAAAACGCAAAGGGGAGGAGAGAAGTAAGGTCTGTAAGTAGTGTAATGAATAGAGATATTAGAGTGGGTTATTCTGGGTCATTCCCAAATACCTCCTAGCTAACTAATCTCTTCTCCATGGCTAATTTCTCAATTGGAAAATACAGATGTAGACAGACTTTATTGGGTTGATCTCAAGATTACAAGCAACAGGATGGCCAGATAGCTCAGCAGATGAGGCAGACACAGGTATGGAGGTTGGCCATGCTTGCCATGCCGAGCTGTGCCGGTCCTTCCCCCGGGGTGCCCTTAGAAGAAGACGACTCACACAGGGTGTGGTGATGCGTGCCTGTAATCCCAGCACTTGGGAGGCTGAAAACAGGAGGGTCACTACAAGTCTGATCTGTGTAGTAAGACTCCGTACTAAGTGCATAAAAAAAATTAAAAAAAAGATTACAATAACTTAATGTAAAGTACCTGGCAGGTTAGTACACTGATTATAAATACATCACAGTGTACGTTCTTGGCTTAAAGTGTACATTATGTTATATTTGGCCACAGTATTTAGTTTCATATGACAGGGATATTGGTTATACTTCTGTGTTTATATAGACAGTCCAAGTCAGTCTATAGTCTAGTAGCTGCTTAATTGGTAGTAGCCGCTACTCTTTTACTTTAACTCCTTTCATTAGTAAAAGATTAAGCTTATAGAGATTTTGTATATTTCCAAAGTAGGTTGGCAATCTTATTTTTATGCCTCAACCAGCAGTGGATGTGTTGAATGCTATACTTGTTCACTGAAGTGATTAAAAACATTCTTTCCTTAGGGCCAATGAGATAGCTTAGTGGTCTAAAGTGCATGCTGAGGCAAGCTTAGGCAAGCACAGGGACCATGATCCAATCTCTGGCACCACATGCTGTGCTAATGCTGTCTCCAAGGTGGGCTGAGCTGGCCACAAAAAAAACCAAACAACTTTCTTTAAATGTGATTATTTAACCTACTGTGGTTTCTGATGCCTTAAATGTATGATGATTGTGACTATCCAATTCACTTTCATTTAAAACAATGTAATTGATAACTAATAGCCCTTAAAAAATGCCATGTCGCTATATAGCTTCTAAGTGAATTTCCTGAGTGATTTGCTGCTTGTACTGCGTCCTTGGCCTATAGCAAGGGGTCTCCTGTGTGCTCCACTCGTGTGGACAAATGAGACAACTCTTAATACTCTATGATCCTTCTGTTTGTTGGTAGTTAACTAGTGCAGCCTAATAAATTACTGAAGAATTTAGTTACTAATTCATTCAACAATTTGCTTTGAAACTTGTACAGTATCCCAATATAAATGTAAAAATAAAAATAATAAAAAAATTCATTGAACAGTTATGTATTTGGCCGGCAAGATGGTTCAGCGGTCTAAAGTGCCTGCTTCGGAAAGCTTAGGCAACCACAGGGACCTCGGTTCAATCCCCGGCACCACATGCTGCGCCAGCCCCACCCCCAGGGCAGGCTGAGCCAGCTATAATGCAAAATAATAATAAATAAATAAAAAGAATTAAAAAAAAAAAAAACAGTTATGTATTCACATCTGCTGTGTCTTGCTCAGTATTAGTTGGCTTAGTAGACATACAGAGAATAAAGAAATCCAATGTGTATGATGTTAGTGTGTTTGTATGCATGTATGTATTTTGCTGTGCTGGGGATCAAACTCAGAGTATTGCGTGTTCTAGACAATTACTCGACTACTGAACTCTTATTAACATTTACTTTTAAAATTTAGGTGAAACCTGGAGATGATTTAGAAAGTGACCGCTACTTAATCACTGTTGAGGAGGTGAAGATTGCTGGAAGCTTAGCTGCTAAACCGGAAGCCATTAGAGAAGCACCAGGATGGAGTTCCAGGAGCTTTCCTGGGCAGTCCAGGGGGTGTCAGCCCCCTGGCCTAAAGCGGAAATTTACAGTAAGTTTCTCTCTGGACAGTAGTACATCAGTATATGTTCATAAAAATGTTTCAAAAGTAATGAAGTTTGTAGTTACTGTATCCTGCCATTCAAATGGTTCTTCATTTATGAAGAAAGGAAATAAATCCCAGCTAGGAAAATCTTACTAACAAAGGAGTGTAGCCTTTCTTTTCTGTTTTTTTTTTTTTTTTTGAAACAGGATCTTGCTGTGTAGTTGAGGCTGTCCTTGAACTCTCTGTGTAGCCCAGGCTGGTCTTAAACTTGCAGCCATCCTCGCTCAGCCTTGTGAGTGCTGGGATTACAGGCATGTGCTACCACATGCAACAGAATGTTTGTAATTTAACTTAGCAAATATGTTACAGCTTTACTTAAGGAAAAGTTCATGTTATTCAACCATTTCTTTATAGATTGTAGTATAGCTAATAATTGTTTTAATATTTTTAGGGTTTTCAAGGACCACGTCAAGTTCCAAAGAAGATGGTTGTTATGGAAAATGGGGGCTCATCTGCATCCTTTGAGTCTGGCACTACTTTTTTCCCTCCATCCTACAGCATGCCACCTTTGTTTCCTACTGTGGGGAGGAAGGAGATCAATAGCACACAGATGGCCCCTGACAGCACTGTTGCTACCCAAACTGGAGCGAGTCAGGGTCTGTGTTCGTCTACTCCCTCTGAGCCGAGCCCTGGAGTACTGGGGGAAAAGGATGCTTCCTGTGATCCTCTGGGCCCTGGACACCGGCATGCAGCTTCTGTGCTGGTGGTGGAGCCCAGAAGAGGACACAGCTTGGTCTCTCACTGCCCAAGAGCCCCAAAGCAGCACATCAGGAGCCAGCAGCAGATCTTAGCTCTACTGAAGTCTGCACCAGTGACCACATGTGAGCATAAGGATTCTGAGCTGGCAGAACACTCTGGACAGCTGCAGACTCCAGCTGCACACGGCGCTGGCTTGGAAGGTCACGCTGAGGTAATGGACACAGCGCAGCCCCGCAGCCCAAGGCACTTGGGAAACACTGCAGGAGGCAAAAGCCGCTGGGCCATGTATTTATCTCCACAGGACTTTGCGGCAGCTTCTGCCAAGGGTGCGGAGGATGTGGAAAGGCAAGCAGCAGTGCAGGAAAATGACATACACTTGAATCTGGAAGATCTTTTGAAACAAAAAAGAGTGCAGGCCTTTGGAACATGTGCCGAAAAGGGCAAAGAGCGTGATGAAGATAAGCCAGGGGACAGTAATGGATGTTGGCATCAGGAAGAAAAACTGGAAAGAACTTCATTTTGTGGAAGCAGCAGATTGCTGATGAGCAGTGCAGGACAGGGTGGGCTGCTCTCAGAAGCTTCTATTGGTGGAAATAACAAAGTACTCTTTAGTGGACAGGACCAGGGGTGCACAGGAGAAGCAGTGTGGGTCGTTGGTTCACGTGGACCCCCAGGACAGCAGTGTCCACGCACAGCGCAGTCTTCCCCAGCCACGGGAGAGTGGTGGGCCAAGTCTTCTCTGAGTCAGGATTCTAGGACCCCTGGTGACATTGAGGACACAGTTTCTGAACATGATGCTGCCAGTGAGCGGCTGGAGAGTGTTCCGGAATCTGGAGGGAATGAGACACAGCCATACTTGGAGGTGACATTTAACCTGAGCAATTTTGAAACCAGTGATGCGGAGGAAGAATCACAGGAAGGTGGCAGCCTCTCCCAGAACGTAGGGAGCTTGGAAAGGGAGATTTCGGATAATGGCAGTTTCTGTGTTCAGAATCCACACGAGGGTCCAAACTGTCAGAAAATTAACAGTGAACCTTTGCCATGCTTAGTGTCTCCTGGTGACAAGTGTACAGAAAATTATCCTGTTAAAGAAACACTGTCGCAGTTTTGTGATAAAACTTGTGTGGGTATTGACCCAGGACCTTGTGAAGATGGAGAAGAGGAAGATAGTGACGCTGTCAGCAGTTCTGCCCCATCTGTAGCAGGGAGCACTGGCGAATGTGTAGACAACTCAGAAGGTGCTAACAGGTCTCTCCAAAGTGTCACAAATCCCTCAGATTTTGCCTCACTCTCAAATAAATCTAAAGGAACACGTGCAGATTTACATATTCCTGACTTTTTAAACATAGTCAGTAATCAAACTCCTAAAAACAATCATTTATTTTCCCATATACAACCTAGGCCTTTTATTTTAGGAAGTGACTTAAATAAGGATACTAAACAGGTTTCCCCACCAGCCTCTGGCCTTGACGACAGTATCCAACTACTGGACAGCCTTCAGGATCACTCAGAACATACTGCACTTGTTAAGTCCAGTTCCCAAGCTTGCAGTTCTTTGCGTAACCTTCAGGAAGTGAAGCAGCCTCTTTATAGAGAGACTGAAGTGTCTATTCCTGAATGTGATGATTTGGAGAGGGGCCGAAGTTTATCTCATGACTATATTGAAGTAGAAGCTGCTGGAAACAGCACCCAGTCCTGGAGTAATCCTAGCAACTCTACAGAAAGCTCTGGAGTGGTCAATAGCATTTCCCTTTTGAAGTCACTGTCTGAACACAGTACTGCTTTAGAAAGTGTGGACATGCTGAAATGGCAGAATATGGCCTTTCTGCATCAAGGCACTCCACAGGTGGAAGAGCCAGAGGACAGAACTGAAGGTTAGAATAATGGTTCTGAACTTTCTCTTTGAAGCTCAAGGCTGAGAAGAGAATTACACAACAGCCAATTTTTAAAATTTCAGTGTTTAATAGCAAGGTGTGGTGGATTCATGGAATTCCAGCACTCGGGAGGCTGAGGCAAAAATTGTGTTTCCTGACTCCACAAAGGGATTGATTATGTTGAAAGGGGTTAGTAGTTTCTACCTAGCAGAATATTTTCTTTTCAGCTGTGTGGTATCCATCAGATACATTTCAAGTTGTCACGCTAACATCGCTGCTAGGAAGAAGACCTTTACAGATTTGTAAGTTCACGTATCCCTTGCAGATTGCTGTTCAGTAAGTGACACTGAGTATCTTCATATAGCTAAGCATCAGTTTTCCTTTTCCTGAATTACTGTTCAACTCCTTGGTCTAGGGTGTTTCCCCCTCCTCCCCCCTGCATACAGGTTATTGATCCCTGGACCTTTTCACTGGGGCACATTTCTAGCTCTTTTTTTTTGTTGCTGTTTTTTTACTTAGAGACAGAGCTGAGCTAAATTGCTAAGATGCTCAGGCTAATTTCTCAGGTGGACTCAAACTTGTGATCTTGCATAATCTCCCATAGTGCTAGGATTATGGATATGTGCTATGGGCTTATCTGACCCTGTCAGGGTTCTTAATGGATATTAGTCTTCTTGACTTATTAGAGTTCTTTATATATTACAGGTATTAAGCCTTATATTTATTGCAAATACTTTCAGTATGTCATTGATCTTTTTTTTTTTTTTTTTTTTAATATTTAGTGCAGAGAGGCTCTGCAGGGGGGTCTACATGGTCTGCAGAGTCTCATTACACAGATCAGACTTGTAGTGATTCTCCTGTTTTCAGCTTCCCAAGTACTGGGATTACAGGTGTGCACCACCATGCCCAGTCTCAACTGCCATCTGAGGTGGGATGAGCACGGCAGGCTAGGGATCCAGCCTCTGACCCCTGCGTCTGCTTAAGCAGGTGCTTTAATCCACCGAGTTATCTGGCTGGCATGGTCTTGTGATTTTGCTTATGAGGTGATGCCAACAGAGTTATTTTTTTTTTTTTTTTGTCTTTTTGAGACAAGGTCTCACTATGCAGTTCAGGCTGGCCTTGAGCTCACTTTTGTAGCCCAGGCTGGTCTCGAACTCACACTAATCCTCCTGCCTCAGCCTCCTAAGTGCTGGTATTATAGGCATGCGCCACCACACCTGGCTCAGTGTTCTGCTTTTAAAGAATGTGAGAGTAAATACTTGTATATGTGAATATTGTACTTTATGATGATCTCAAAGAAAAGCTAAAAAGCCTTATTTGGATATCTCAAATGATTCCTGAGTATAAATAAATCATTATACTAAAATGATTCTTTGAAATAGAGTCAAGTTTGATAATTGTTAATAGTTTAGTTTTTAGGGGCTGGGAAGATAGCTCAGAGGCATAAGCACCTACGTGTAAAGACAGTGTCCCAAATTAGATCCCCAACCCCAATCTTGGCCATGCTGGCCAAGATTCCTGGGTGTGCCCTGTGAGTTCCATACCAGCCTGGGGGCTGCGAAAGAGAGTGTAAGGCTGGCCCAAACTGCATAATGAGACCCTGTCTAAAAAGAAAGAAAGAAAAAAAGTTTAGTTTCTAAAAGAATTAAAAATAAGTAGAAATCTTTCATAAAAAAAATTTGGGTGGGTCTATAATACCATGTAAGATTCTAAAATTGTATTTCTTTTTCATGATGCAGAACAGGCTGGCCTTGAACTTACTTTGTAGCCCAGTCTGGTCTCAAACTCAGTGATCCTCTTGCCTCAACCTCCCAGTACTGGGATTATAGGCGTGTGCCAGCATGCCTGGCTAAGATTACAAAATTTTAATGTGAAGATTTAGAAATTATAGAATTTAGTTTTGGGGAAACTATTCTATCATTAGATTGGAAGGGAGAATGTGGTTGATACTTATCTTTTGCTCTCATTATAAGAAGTCACAACAAATTCACTGATCTTGAACCATTTCTCAAATGGGAAGTACAGGGTTAGGTTCCTGAAAGCCTTTGCTCAGAACATTTTTTTTTTTTGTTTTTTTTTTTTTTTTTT
>PVKN010003156.1:28387-38777 GCA_004027915.1 Capromys pilorides | reverse complement strand
TTTTCCTTATCCTTTAGTAATCCTGCTTTGATTTCTCACGTCTTTTTTTCTTTCTTTTTTGAAATTCGTCTAACACTTTCTTTACATACCTAACCACTTATCTTACTCTATCAGCTATTTAAGTCTTTGAAATATTTATTTTCCATACTAAATTATAAGGGTCACATAAAGAGGAAAAAAATCTTTCTACCTTTGAGTAAAGTTATTGACACCAGTAATAAAGGTCAGCCAACTATTAAAAAGCAATAGGTTCAAAACATTTAGCATTGACACCTTTATTAAAACATCAAGTCACATTAGAAAATTGTCCTGCCGGGTGTGGTGGTGCACACCTATAATTCCAGCACCTGGGAGGCTGAGGCAGGAGAATCAGTGAGAGTTTGAGACCAGCCAGGGCTACAAAAGTGAGCTCAAGGCCAGCCTGAACTGTATAGCAAGACTCTGTCTCAAAAAGACAAAAAAGAAAAAAGAAAAGAAAAAGAACAAAAAGAAAGAAAACAAAGAAAATTGTCTGAAAGAGGTACACCAATATCAGCAAGCTTCAGTCAGGATACTTTCATACCAGGTACAACTTAGAACGTATCAAGACACTAAGTACTAGAAACCGTAGTAAGGGAAAGTGAGGAAAATGAGTAGTGTGCTTACAAAACTGTAAAGAATTGAGGCGAGAATGAATTCCTCTAATGTTCAATGCCATCTAAACCTATAGTTTTATTTTTCTTGCTTCCAAATAATTTCTCTGAATGCATCTTTTTTTTTGTTTGTTTGTTTGTTTTTGTTTTTTTGAGACAGGGGCTTGCTATGCAGTGCAGGCTGACCTTGAGCTCACTTTGTAGCCTAGGCTGGCCTCAAACTCACATGGATCCTCCTGCCTCAATCTCCCAAGTTCTGGGACTGCAAGCATGCAACACCGCATCCAACTTCTTTTTTTTCTTTTTTGGCAGGACTGGGGTTTGAGCTCACGATCTTGCAGTTGCCAGGCAGGCACTTGTGCCACAGAGCTACCTCCCCAGATCCTCCATGCCAGGCTTCTGAATGCACCTTAAGCTTGCTGCAACAGCACAAAGTATGTCCTCAGATCAGTTAGTCAAGTTTCCTGATCTCATAAAGCCTCTATACACGATTCCTATGCTACTTCTCTCTCAGAGATCAGATTCCCTGGATTACATCTACTTTTCAGTTTCTGTCTTTAGCTCCTACCAGATAAATATGCTATTAAGCTCACCTATCTGTATGAATGAACTTATTGTATCTCTATTTTAAGCTATCAGATGTAACTCTGCATACTGTAATATGATTTTAAAAAACTTCAAATTTATTATACAACAAAGCGATGTAGTAAAGGATAACCTAGCTCTCTCTTTGCTTCTGGGACACTAGGGATTCAAGAAATAGTTCTAAAACATTCCACTTCTAGACCATTTAATACATTAAACAGGATCCATGCATTTCCATAAGCATATAACCACCATTGTCTATCTGCAGCTTGTTTCTTTTCAGGAAGCCTTCCAATAAAACAAACCTCCACCAGCTTGAGTGTAGGTCTGTGCTAGAGTACTTTCCTCGCATGTGTTAAGGCCCTGGAGTTCAGTAATACCAGACACCTTCACCCTCAAAGGTATAAAACTTCTAACATTCTCCTCATTTCTCTCTTCTACTGGCAGTGTGGATCTGGTAGCAATTCTTTTATTCTCACAGCAGGATTAGAGCAAAATTCTAAGTTTACAAAATGCTACTGTTGTCCATAAAATATATCAGTTGCTCTTAGTTTTCCATTTCCTTTTTTTCAGTCTTTTGAAGACAGGGTCTCACTATGCAGTTCAGGCTGCCTTTGAGTTCACTTTTGTAGCCCAGGCGGGTCTTGAACTCGCACCTATCCTCCTGCCTCAGCCTTCCAAGTGCTGGGATAACAGGCAGCACCACCACACCTGATAAATGTGTCTATTTTAAAAAGGTAGTATTTCTCTTTTTGGGTCAGTCTTAGTTTCTTTTACATTTTGTGACAATATATTCTCCCTTACCTCAGATTACTTGAAAGCTGCATTTGTTCAATCAGTTTAGATGTTGATCAGTCGTAGAAAGAATGCTAGTTTTTATGAGACGGACGAGCTACTACTGGTTCCTAGTACTAGCTCTGTCATTATGTCATTGAGTAGATTTGGGGAGTGAGAGCTCAGTTTGTTAATATATTAAATAAGAAGGATTGATTTGGTCTCTCAGTCTCTTTCGGACAGTCTATGATATGTACATTACAACCATCTATTGATACGATGCCGCAAGGGAGAAGCAAAGCAAATATTACGTAGCCAATGCATTTCTCAGGTTTTTTTATAATATCTAGAAAAACTTAAGGTATTTGGATATAAGCTCTAAAATCTGTGGCCTATGGACTCCTGTGTTAAACAAGTGTTCTAATGCTAAAGTGCACTTCAAACCCCAGAATTTCATTGAGAAATAATGAACTTTAGTAATTCCAGACCTTCAGTTATGTGCATCATTTACCACAGAATTTTTAATTTTTTCCATTATCTTACTTCTACAGAGCTTGTTTTAGGCCATTTTTCCTCTAACCACTTGCCACTTACCAAATTTTAATGCTACAGGTGCTCTGTATATCTGTTTATGTACCATTTGTGTAGCTGTGTTTTGCACACTGAAAGAGTAAGCTTTTTTTAAAATTCGCCAAGCACTAATTTTCTTCCACCTAAGGGGAAGCTATTTCCCATTAAGAACACATAATTTAGGAAATCATGTGTCTGTGGTGCCTAAACTTTGTGCAAATGAAAGCAAATATTAAAATAGGCCTAAGTCTATTTGAGAAACATTTCCATCTTGAATGTACCAAATTTCTCATGGTGGAAGATCTGAAGGCAGTGTGCAGGGCATGCTCATTTTCTTCCAAGGAGTGGATAAGTGATGAGGTGAAGTTAGAAAGCCATTGTGCCCCACACCAGTTCTCCCTGCTGCTCTTGGGTCCAGATGGACTGTTAGAAGACGTGCAGCGCCAGTGTGTGCCAGCCTACGGTGGAATGTGTGCTCCCTGTCGGGACAGCCTGTCCCACCCCCCCTCTGCACCATTCTGAGGAGAGCATCTCTGCACACCAGGAACACAGGCAAAACCTGCAAAATCTCAAAAAATAAAAGGATGGAAATAATACAAGAACATCTTTCCCCAGACCACTCCTCCTCCTGTATCTCAACTCTGCTCACCCAAATCCACGGTCAAAGGGATGCTGTTGCATCTTCTCGAGGTGTTGCCATCTGTAGTGGTGCAATTCAGTGGCAGTCCCCTGGCTATGCCCATTTTCTCTCATGCCATGTTCCACTTAAGGATGATCACATAAGGACAAGACTTATTGATGGGGGTGTAGACAAATAGCTCAGTGGATTAAAGCGCCTTCAAGTAGGCACAGGGACCAGGTGTTCAATCCCAGGCCTGTCAAAACCACCCCCCCCCAGCAATTAAGACTGGGTTTGATGGTGCTCACCTGTAATCCCAGCTCTTGGGAGGCTATAAACAGGTGGATCACTATGAGTCTGATCTATTAGTGAGACCCTGAACACCCTATAAACCCTTCCATAACATACCAAGAAGAAAAAAAATATTGGTGATGAGATAACATAGGGAAAGAGTTAAAAAAAAAAAAAATAGGAGAGAGCTTGTGTTTGAGTAGGGATGCTCACCTTTATACCTTGGCACTCCTAATGTCCATAAGCACAAAGTTGGACAAATCTGATTCCAAACCTCTCATCCACATGATGCTCTGGGGGCCTCTAAACTAGAACAAATCTGAGAAATTGAACTCAGTCATCGCCAGGCCAAATCCTTTTCTCAGTCTTTTTGTTTGTTTTTGTTGTTGTTATTTTGTTTTGTTTGAGCAGTGTCTCCTTATATATTGTTCAGACTAACTTTGAACTCACTATATAGCCTAGGCTGGTCTTGAACTTGGGACAATCTTCCTGCCTCAGCCTCAATTGTGGACGTGGACCACCATGCCCAGCTTTTTTATTTTTTTATTTTTTGTTTGTTTTTGCAGGACTGGGGTTCAAACTCACGACCTTGCACTTGCCAGGCAGGCACTTGTGCCATGGAGCTGTCTCTCCAGCCCCTACCCAGCTTTCTTTAAGTCACAGTGATACAAGGGAAAAATGAAACTCCCAACCTGAAAGGTACCTACCTGGACAAGTTAGTGTTCTCTAAAACCGGGGAATGAATTTTAGGAACAAACAAAGGTTAAGAGCAGAATATTTCTTGAGAGAAAGAAATCTGAGAGAGGGAGAGAAGGGGTATCTGAGTGGGTTGCCGAGGAAGTTGCCTTTTCCAGGGGTTTATAGAACAAAATCATGTGGTCAGAGGTGACAGCTATGGGAACTCGCTTGGGTGGGCATGAGGTGGGACAAAAACTATGGTCAACCAATGAGATAACAAGCACCAATGATTAGGTAGAATTGATTAAAATCAGGATCAGATGGGAAAGCAAGTCACATAGCAAGGGGGCAAGAATACCACTTATTGGGCTTGGCCTCGTGACTCTTTCAAGCTCTTTCAAGGTGATTGATACTTATTCAGCATAACAATCCCTGATGCCCACCCTTAGGGAAGTATGTGGCTGCTTTTGTTTACTCCCGTCTTGAGATCTGCCCATGGCAGAGGAGTGTCTGACCAGAACAAAGTCAGTTTGCCACCTTTTAGAAGCCACTGGAGCCAGCACCACTGCACATGTGCTCTATATCCTGCCGGGTGCCACAGGTTGATCATGCAGGCCAGCAGCACCTTTGCCAGCCTCATGAGGAGCCCTCATGAGGGGCCACAGTCAGAAGCTGCCTTTGTCCATGGAGTACCGCCTTTCCCTCTCTCTAGTGCAGTCTCACTGGGGCCTGCCTTTCCTCCTATGCTCACCCTGGAACAGTTTCCTTAGCCATTCTTCAGGAAGAAAAAAAGAAATGGGAGGAGTGAATTGGATGAGAGCGGCATCTTTTCTGCCCTGTGTCTAATACTCAGGGTTTTCAGTGCTGTCTACATCATCAGGCCCTTATGACTGAAGTCAGCAAGCTTGCTAACATCCCCCTCCACATTTTTCCATTCTGTTCTTTTCTTTTTGAAACAGGGTCTCATTACGTAGTTCAGACTGACTTTGGACTCACTGTATGACCCAGGCTGACCTCAAACTGGCAATGATCCTCCTACCTCAGCCTCCAAAGTGCTGGGATTACAGGCATGTGCCATCATGCCTGGCCCATTTTCCCATTCTGTGAAAGCAAACACACTACACCTTTTTTTTTTTTTTTTTTTTTTTTTTTTTGGGACCAGGGTTCAAACTCACAACCTTGCACTTGTCAGGCAGGCGCTTGTGCCACAGAGCTATCTCCCCAGTCCCACCTTTGTTTAAATAGATAAATAAATATATAAATAAAAAGCTAATGTGTGTGGGGGGAAGGGTGTGTCTAGGTGCTTGGGATCTTGGTAAGGTTCTTACCCAATTGAATGAATGATGCAAATTTTAATAGGTTTTATCAACGGCAGCAGCAGCAGTGCAGCAGAGAAGCAAAAATAAAGGGTGGGGATCTTCTATTAACTCTGAAGACCTGAAGCGGAGTGAGGGCAGGCAGAAGGGCAGATCCTGTGACCTGAGACAGGTAAGATGAGACTTTAGGGACTTTTGCTAGGGGCAGAGTTTGAGGGGCAGATTTCAGTGACACACGGGAAGCTGACTGGAGGTTCCCTTGTGTGGGTGGGAAAGGTAACAGGAAGTTGTAGCCAGGGCTGGAGTAGAGAAGGAGAAAGAAGAACAAAGTGGTCATTGGGAAGATAGGTTGATGTTTTGAGTATTTAACCATGTTGAATTGATATAGGAGAAATGAAACTTCCAACCTGAAATGTACCTGGTTTGAGTTAGTGTTCTCTAAAACTGAAGAATGGGGCCAGCAAGATAGCTCAGTGGTCTAAAGCACCTGCTTAGGTCAAATTTATGCAACCTCAGGGACCACGGTTTGATCCGTGGACCACATGCTGCCTCAGCCCCACCCCCAGGTTAGGCTGAGCTGGCCATAATATAAAGTTAAAAAAATAAATAAAACCGAAGAATGGATTTTGGGAACAAATGAAGGTTAAGAGTAGAATATATTTATTGGGGGAAAGAAAGCTTCTGTGAGAGAGAGACAGACAGACACAAGGGGGACCCCAGGGGGACCCCAAGTGGGTTGTCCCTGGGAAGCTATCTCTTCCAGGGATTTTTATAGATGAACCATGCAGTGAGGCCGGTCTAAGGTGGAGAACATGAGAATTTCCTTAGGTGAGCATGAGGTGGGACAAAACTATGGCCAACCAATGAGATTACAAACACTGTTGCTCAGGTAAAATTGATTAAATCCAGTACCAAACGAGGAAGTGAGTCATGTAGCAAGCGGGCATGAGTATAGCACAGGGTCTCTTCCTGCTAGGGATTGGGTTACTGACTCATTCAGGTTCTTACAAGGTCATTGATACCTATTTAGAATATCAATCTGTGATGCCCCTCCCCAGGTAAGTGTGAGGCTGCTTCTGTTTACTCTTTTGTCTAGAAGTCTAATCCAAATTAGGAGTGTCCATCTTCTAAAGTTTCAAAGTGGCCCAGGGAGATAGCTCTGTGGTACAAGTGCCTGCCTGGGAAGTGCAAGATCATGAGTTAGAACCGCAGTCCCACAAAAGAAAAAATAAAATAAAATAAAGTTGCAAGATCTCCTTGTTTTCCAGTTTGTCTCCTTAAGGGCCTGGCCCTGTCTGACTACCTATAATATTTCTATCTAATTCAGCTGCCCACAACAGAATCTGGGCCATGACAATTTAGCAGTTTGTACTCGGTCTAGAATCTATGTGGTTTTTGGGGGTTTTCGTTGTTATTGTTGTTTTTGCATACAGTATATATTTTACTTTCAATAAAATCTGCCTCTTAGGGCAGGAGAGATAGTTCAGTGGTATAAACACCTGCCAGACAAGTGCAAAGACCCAGGTTCAGTCCCCTGTATGGCATGCCATGTGGGAACCAGGTGTGCTGGTGCATGCCTGAAATCACAGCGTTGAGGAGGCTAAGACAAGAGGATCACAATGAGTCCAAGATACATAGCGAGACCCTGTACCAAATACATAAATATAAAAGATTTTAAAAATAAAACCTGCCTCTTCATAACCATTTTTCAAAGGAGGAAACCAAAGGAATAAAATTATAACTACTAAGTAACATAGCTGATATTTCTCTGCTTGTTAGTATAGTAAATAAAAAGACAGACAAGGCACCTCTGAATATTTCCCTGTACACTATTTCCATACTCATAAGCTGTGAATATATATTTATTATTGTAAGGATAAATGCAAGCCTGTCATTCATAGCTATCTTATAAATGCAACAACTTCTTTTAGTTTTACAGCTCACAAAATTCCAAAGACATCAATAACACATAATTAGGCAGCAGTAGACTCTAGGCTAGCACCATGATTGAAAGCCACTGTTAAAATTCTTAGAATATCTGACAATTTTACAAAAGATGGCAATTAAAACTATAAAGAGTAAAGAGCCAGGTATCGTGATGAATGCCTATAATCCTAGCACTCCGGAAGCTGAGACAAGAAGATCACTTAGAGTTTCAGGCCAGCTTGGGCCACAGAGTGAGTTTGAAGCCAACCTGAACTGTATAGTGAGCCCCTATCTCAAAAGAAAAAGGAAAAAACAGTAATATCGGAGTGAATGCAGTCGTTAAAGACAGAACAAAGGCTCAAAAGCAAACTATCTTAATAACATACTGGAGTATGCCAATAAACAAGTAGTTCTTACCTCCACTTTACTGTTTATTTTACTATTCACAGAGTTTATTAATCTTCTTGGCAAGCAGTAAGGTTTAATGAATATATATTGAATGAATAGACAAAATTTCATATGCTTATTACAGAAATCTAATTTTGTAGACAACTAAGTATAAATAACGCTAAGAAAATATAGTAGATATAATAAAATAACAAGGCAGGGACAACTATGGAACTAAAATGGGGCAGTACAGTAATATAAAATTATATATATGGTGGCAATATGGTTCCAGCTATTACCAAAGAGAGGTAATTTTCATTATCTAGAGAACAGCTACATGTGAGGAACCTAAAAATCTTTTCTTTTTCTTTTTTTTCTGTATTTTAGGACTGGGTCTACAGGGTCTCACTATGAAGAGCAGACTCATAGTGATTCTCTTGTTTTCAGCCTCCCAAGCACTGAGATTACAGGCAAGCACCATCATGCCCAGTTTCAGTTGCCATCTCAGCATGCCTCGTCGGTGGGGCTGGTATGGCATGCCAGGAATCGAACCCTGGCCAATCGCTGGCTGCTGCACTCTGTCTAAGCAGGTGCTTTAGTCTGCTGAGCTAGCTATCAGACTGGCCCAGGAACCTAAAATCTTAAATAGGACTCATAGTACGTACACAGGTTGGAATATCAAAAAGAAAATGTACTACAAAACCAAAAAAAAAGTCTGCAAGTTTCACGACAAACACAGTGTAAGGACACTATTTTTACTTCTCTCCAAGCTGGCTTTATTTCATGATCAGCTTTTCCTGTTCCATAGCAATAAGTCACAATGTCAGGCCACTGATATGTTTAAATCTATACCTTAGAGCCTTCTACTGCTTTGTTTGTATGCCCTAGTCTGTTGCCATCTGCCCAAGGCCTCTCTACCTATTAAATGTGTCTCACAAACATGTCATAAGGAATATTTTCATTTTACCAGCTGATGTGGAAACTTTAACATTACATTTCAGACTTTAATAACTTCAAGAGCAAGTCAATTTCAAGTTGAATCCCAGGCCACAAACATTCTCAACTTCCAAAAAGATTTACATAAAAGATAAAGAAAACTAGGTAAAATCAGGTAGACAAGAACAATTGATTCAAATCTGGAAAGAATGAACAAAGCAGTATCTTTCTTCTTATATATCCTAGAGATTCAAAGTTAAGCTCCTGAAAATTCTAGTTCGAATAAATGATTTCACTTCTCAGAGCTTAAGACTGTGCATGTGATCAACAAATTGTTGTTGAGTAGCTGTTGTGGACAAAGGAATGTATTATGATTTTTTGAGCAAACTGTGTACTGAGACCTTGAGATAAAAAGAGATGCATAAGTTGCTCAGAGCTTCCATTTTTCTTAATCTAGCTGATAGAATAAAGAAAATTATCCAAAAGTATTCTAAAAGCTTTCTTATTAGAAAATGCAAATGGCTTTTCATCCCCAGGGCTACTCAAGTAATGATTATAAAATGATTTAATATTTCCATAAGGGCCAGCCAGATAGCTCAGTGGACTAAAGCACCTGCTTCAACAGATCCCTGGCATGCCTTGCGGGCTCCGCTGAGAGGGAAATTGAGGCTGGGCATGGTGGCAAGTGCCTGTAATCCCAGTGCCTGGGAGGCTGAAAACAAGAGAATCACTAGGAGTCTGATCTACATAGTGAGACCCTGTAGACCCTGTACTAAGTATATAAAAAAAGAAAATTTCCATACCTGTTAGAATTCTGCCTGACACATAGTAAGAGTTACATGGGTGTAGGAGGGCCATCTGAGGATTGTTGCCAGCAGCTTAAGAGCCAGAACTGAGGAGAAAGAGAGGCTATTAGGGAAGCTGTTCGGAGAAGCTGCTGAAGCTCTTGGAAGCTGCTGGTTCTCTTGGGCTATCCTACCAGGCAAACTTGTTATGCTGGTTTTCCATGTGAACTTGGTTGTTCTCATTGGAGGAGCTTGGGACCTTGTTTGTTGCTGAGTATGGCTGTGTTTCACGTTGGGGGAGCGCTGGTCCTCACTTCCAGCATCATCTTTTGGCTCTGAAGGGTGACACGGTGCACTGCTCTGTCTACTAGAAAAGCTTGTCATGTTGGTTTTCCTAATAGGGGCTCAGTGTTGCTGAGGATACCTGTGGTACTTTTTGGGGGAGCTCTGATTCTTACCTTGGTTCTTCCAGGCTCTGTATCAGACCTCTCAGCCTACTAGCACAGATCATTCATCCCACTGGCACAGACTTTCTGGCTTCCAACACTGACCTTTGGGCTTTCCCAGTGCAGATCCATGAGACAGACCTGCATGTGACATGGTCATGGGTCTAGACCTCCAGGTGAACTCTTGGGGGACACTGTTATGGGATCTAGGTCTTCAGCTAAACTCATGCAGGACATTATTGTGGGACCCAAGGATTCTTTGAGTTTTTAGTGTGTGGACAAATTTTTTGCACTCTTGGTATATGATTCCTTCCATGATTCATTATAAAATAACCTTATGACAGGGGCTGGGGAGATAGCTCAGGGGCACAAGTGCCTGCCTGGCAAGTACAAAGTCCTGAGTTCTATCACTGGTTCTGCAAAAAAAAAAAAAAAAAAAAAAAAT
>PVKN010003156.1:9749-28287 GCA_004027915.1 Capromys pilorides | reverse complement strand
GGACCGGAGCGGGACAAGGCTTCTGCGCATGCTCTGTACTCTGGTTCCCAGCTTGGAGGGGCCGCTCTACGCATGCGCAGGACCCCTGGGGTGCCCTGACGCGGAAGACCTGGCCCCACCGAGGCTCCCGCTTCCGAGGCGTGGGAGGCTGGAAAGGTGGCAGGTTGTAGATTTTGATCTTGGCCCTTGGGGTTCTCTGGCCATTAGAACGTGAGAGAAAAAGGAGGCACCGCGGTGGCGGCAAAGGGGACAAATCCTTCCATCATTCCTCGAGGCGGGAGGGGGCAGGGTCGGGAAAAGCCCCAATTCCAGGGCTGAGTCTCCGGACCAAATCCCGGAGCATGGGGGGCTGGACAAAGTCCCCGAGTATGGGGAGCTGGATCTTCCGAGACCTCCTAACCGAACCCTGCTCAACTGTCCGGTTCTGGTTGCTAACGCTGCCCAGGGAGCCGCGGCATCTATAGCCTGTCCCCGCCGGTGGCACTCGGCGGGAAAGACAGCGGCATGAGTTCCGCCATTGCCTAGTTTCCTCCCCTTCTTCCTCTTCTCCCGCTGGCCGTCCTCTCTTCCCCATACCTCCTTCTTCCTTCCTGTCCTGTGCTGTTTCCCTACCGTCTTTCCCCCTCTCCTCTCCCCTGCCTCTTACATCTGCCCTACCTCTCCATCTATCCTCTTCCCATCCCTTTTCTTTGCCCTCATCCTTCTGTCTCTGCTTTCCCGCCATCCGTCTTTCCTCTACCTCATTTCTTCATTCTGTCTCCATCCAACACTACCTCCATCCTTCTCCCCTCGCACCACTGTCCCCTCTTCCTCATCAGCTCCCTCCCCTCCCTTCTCCGCTCCTCCCCTCCTCCTCCTCCCCCTCCTCCTCTATTTTCTCCACCCCCAAGCCTCCGCCCCTTAGCCCCCGCCCCCAGCTGCCAGTCCCCAATAGCTCAGTCCTGCAGTGAGTCTTGGAAGCCCATAGCTAAGCACCAGGAGTTGAGTACTGCCTGCTGTGCCTGCCTGCCTGCCTGCAAGTCTCCGACATGTCTCAGGAGAAAATGGAGCTGGACTCAGAGCCTGACACATCTTTTGAGAGCACCCTGAGGAAGTCCAGCAGCGCTCCCCAGATCCATGGACTCAGGTGAGCAGCCCTGCGGAGGATGGAGTTGGGGGGGATCGGAGGCATCTTGACCCTGTGCATGCACTCTTCCTTTTAAGTGTGGATTTGAGCTCTTCAGACGGAGGGGTTTGGAGACTTGTTTGCTGGATAGTGACTCGGGTCCTAAGGGGAGGCAAAAGTTTGATCTCAAACTCTGGTCCACATCGGGAAACGCCACCCTCCCCTCCAACCTGGACACCGTGTTGTCCCGTTCTAAGAGGAACTGCAGACAGCTCCTGGCTCTTCTGTCAGGTTCCTTGCCCTAGCTAATTTACACCAGGGAATGAATGTCAGACTGAAGCCCCTGAAACTAGGCTTGCAACTTGACACTTGGGTCTATGAGCTGCTACTTCTAAGCTGAATTTAGAACCCTGGCATTAACAGAGGTTTGCTTTAATAAATCACAATGTACCTAATAACTTGTAATTGAATGGTGTGTTCATGTCAAATTAAGTGAGTTGGATTTGCTCAAATGTTTTCAGATTCCAAAAGCGCCACAAGTGTGTTTCAGTGAAAAGAAAGGAAGAGTGGTGTGTAGCTTAGGTTAGTGGAAACACAGGTTTGAGACAGCAATGGAAAGAATCAACCCTTTAATTTCAGTGGCAGAATCTCATGCTTTTGTGTGAATAAGACACCAGAGAGTTTATTTAAAAGTAAAATCTTGAAATAATGAAAAAGTTAGGCTGCCTAACCTATTAAGCCATTCATTACATTTCACTTTTATAAGCAGACAATTCATTTTAGGTAGAGAGGCAATGCGTGAGACCCTTCAAAAATTGCATTAGCCTGTAAAAGGAGATGGGAGGACAGTTAGCCAAACGATATTAACCAAGCATAGTGAAGGCATAGAAAGATAATTTATGTCTCTTGAACTGATTGTCACTTCTTCATTTTGCTGATAAAAACAAGTTTACCTTTCTGTTTTCACGGACTGTAATTTTGAAGCTGAGGGATAATGGAGTGACTTTGTGTTTTTGATGTTATCCTTGGACCTACAGTTTTTAATATACTTGGAGCGCAACTTATTCTCTCCCTCGCTGTCCTTTCACACTCTAGTAAGCAAGCAATTGCTAGGGATTTGGTTGATTCTACTGACCTGCATTTAGATAATTGTACAAAAGCAAATACGGTACTGTTTTATGAATCACAACTGAAGTAATTATTTGATAATTACTTTGCTGTGATATTTGCTGTGATATGAAAGAGGGATAAGGCACATCCCTCAGCCTGATCCCAATTTTAACTCGCTAGCTGTGCTCATGAATGAGTCATTGAAGCTTTCCAAATCTGTTTTCCTATTGGAAAATTCAGGGGAGCTGAAATATGCAGTCTCAGTGGTCCTTTGGAGCCCAATCCAATTCCATTCTGAAAATCGTTCAGCTCTTCTTTTTAGGGTTGGGAATGGAACCCCAGGTCTTGTGTACGCTAAACAAGCATTGTGCCACTGAGCTTCTTGAACTGTTATCATGGACACAGCCTGTACTTGGCGCTGCAGGGATATTAGATAAAAATGAATAAAGCATCTTTGTACCAAGAGGTTTAAGATACGTGCATACACTTTTCTTTTTCTTCTTTTTTTGAACTGTAGAATATTTTTTTAACAAAAGGGAAAGAAGGAGTTGGAGGTATAGCTTAGTTGTTGAACCTATTCTTAAAATATGTGAGGTCCGGGATTTACCCCCAGCACTACGAAAGCACACAAACAAAAAAGCAGGGCTATGAGTGTAGTTTAGTGATAGAGTGAGCTTAACGTGTGTAAAACTGTGTTTGATCCCCAGCACCATTAAAAAGGTATTTTTTTAGCTGAGCATGGTGGTCAGAGTTTGGCGCAGGGGTTCAAGAGAAGTCTGATGATTATGTTGAGACCTGAGACCGTGTCTCAAAAAAAAAAAAAAAAAAGAAAGGTGTCTTAAGAAGCTGCACCATCTCCCAGTGTGCTCTTTTCATTCAAAGGAGGAAATGATAGCCCTGAGAGGCTAAGGCAGAAGCATAGCCATGAGTTCAAGGGCAACTTAGGCTGCACAGTGAATTCCAGGACAGCCTAAACTACATAGCAAGACCCTGCCTCAAAAAATAAAACACAAGGACTCTGTATAAACTACTATAAGGATAACGATATGCAATGTGTCAATTATTGCGAATGTACTACTAATGTGTTTTGAAACATATTGTTATTTCTTATTGAAAGTAATAAAAAGAACACAAGGAAAGGAACGATTGGTTTAGGTTTGTGGAATGAATAATTGTTTATGGGGGGGCCTCGGTGGAAGGCACGTTTGAGCTGAGTGTGGAAGGAAAAAGCTTCAAGATGATAGGAGGAAGGGCATTTAAGGCATAGGCGGCAACTTGAGCAGGGAAAAAAAACCTCACGTAAGTTTATTCATTTAAGTGACTTTCAGTGGTGCAGCATGTGTGTAGGTAGCAGTCATCTGAGATGTGCTGATATGGCTTCTCACCTAGAAAAGCTGAAGGAAAGCACTCACATAGTACTGTAGTAATTGTCCCATGAGATGAACAAACAGATCTGGTGGTAACTGGCTTGGTTTGGGGGGGGGGTGTAGCTTTCACTGGAAGTAGCTGATTTGAACCAGTTTCAGCCTCCCACCCTGCAGACCTCTAAACTGCCTCCCCAGCCACTGAGGAGATCAGTTCTTGGTAAACTTGTGAGCCACTGCACACCAGTCTTGACAGTTCCACCAAGAGGACACCAAGGGGATTTATCAGAAAGCAGGCTTGGAAGATTTTATTGCCAAGTACAAAACTGGCGCTAATACACCTGAAAGATATTTTCCTTTTCAAGACATTAATCATTTTATTTTGACTTTCCAGCGATCTTTCACCTGGTTTTCAACCGTTTACAATTAAATCTCGGAGCGATAGTACAACTATTATGAGCAGTCGCAGTTTGGTAAGTATCAAAGTTAATATCCAAAGTGATTTAGACCCGACGACATACTTGGAAATATGGTCTACTTTGAAATTATGTGGTACACACAATCATTTGAAAAATAGAAGCTATTACTTGCTTTGTTTACTAGCTTTGCTGTGACCATTCAGCTTTAGTTACAAAAGGAGACTAGAAGTTTTATTTTTGTTTGTTACAGGACTTGATATTTAAAAAGATTATTCATGGCTATTTATCACTACTTTTGGATTCTGACTTCTAACTTTACCTGCAAACAGTGGTTGTTTCTTGTCCTATTTCTGTTCCTAAAAGAGTTGCTGGTTGTGACTGCTGTTAATAGCTAGAGATGTTGCAGATCACTTTATTAGATTGTTGCTTTGGAGAAATTAAGAAGGCTTGTGTGTAGTAGCTCTTCACATGCAGAACTCATTCATCCCAAAGCTACAGTGCTCTGGAAGACGTCTGTGATGTAAGCGCATGGACGTCTAAACGGCTGAACTAGATTTCCGTAGTCTATGCACAAACGTTCATCAGTTTATTTATAGGAGTGACTCTCCGACCTCTGAGTCATCTAAAATTTATGCATAATTGTAATAAGCTTCCAACCAAGTCGTATCTGAGAAACAGCAAATCAGATGAGCTACCTTTGGCTTAAAGATATACTGATAGCTGCTAACCAAAGACGGGAGAGTTAAACTGAAAAGCAGATTATTTTTTTGAATTAGTGTGCAGCTAGGAAGCTTTTGATAGTCACTGAGTATGTCACTAGTATAGAGCTTTATAACAAGGCTCTTAAGGTTTAGTCTTTTCTTGAATTCCAGTAATGCTTATACTTGAATGGTATTTTACGTGATAAAGAGGATTGTCACGTGTTTTAATTTTTATAACAACCCCTATGAAGTAAGCACGGAAAAAAAGCATTTTTCTCAAATAAAAATTGGACCAGCTAAGACTCAGACAACATAAATGGTTAGCTCTGAATCACACAGTAGTAAGTGGTAGAATAGAGGCTTTCCAGTGCCATTCTGTTTGGTGTAATCTGTTTGAGAAGAGAAAATATAACACATTTTTAAGAGATTTCCAGCTGAAATGACTAAAAATATTTAAAGGGGGAAATGTTAGCAATCTAGAGGTTTGCTTTGCTTCACCTCCTTCCTGGGGCATACTGGAAAATATAACCACTTATTTTTGCTGGCTATATGAAAGATATTTTTACATTTTATACAGCTATGATCCTGATAAGAATAGCATAGCAAAAAGGGAAAAACTGAATTTGCCTCTCTGCACTCGAGTTGCCTCTTATAAAACGTAACAGTTCTTACCAACTCAGCTCTAGGTTTACCTCGTCACTCCCTGACAAACAGCCTGGGCAGCAACTGCCCACAGAATACCTCATTGCCTGAAGGGGCTATGGTGATCCACTGTTCTTGATGACCCTTATGCTACCTTTCACCCCCTTGCGATTGTCTTTCCAGTTTTCTGATCCTTAGAAACCCAGTTCAGTCCTCAGATCTTCATTGCACAGGTCTCGACTCTCATGATAATAGTGACATTGCCTATATGATGTGCACTCTGTAAATCCCAGTGTTCTCATCTGTGTATTACAGTAACCTGCAGAGTTAGGGGTTGGCAAATATAACAGAGAGGAGGAGAAAATAAAGGATTTAAGGGGAAGTAGGAGCTTCATGATTTGCCTGCTGGTTAGATATGAGTGCAGGGCAAAGGAGGATTCGAAAGTGATTGCAGTTGTGTTTCTTTGTGACCTGGGAAAGGGTGTTGCCCTGATAGTACTGGAGAAATCAAGAGGACTGGTAGCTTTCAGGGAAAAAAGGTGACTTCTTTTGGGGGAAAGTGGGGTTTAAGGTGCCACTCGTTCCATGCTATGCTCCAAAGCCATATTCTGATTCACTGTCTTTTGTTTTAGACTGCCAGTTTCCTGTCTCCCCACTTCTCACTTCCAGCCCATGAGCCTTCTCACTGCACAGAGAAGACAGAAATTTGTCTTACAGACATCAGCTTTCGGCTCCTTAGGGTGTCTCCAGCTTCACATATGGCACTACTCCTTGACGGTTCATGCGTTTCTGCCCGTCCTGTCACTTTGCACTGTCTGTGACTGTCCCTCGCTGGCACTTGTCCTCCCACTGTCTTCTCCCAACTCACCCATCTGATGTGGAGAAAACAAACTTTTCTTTCTCATAGGTTTCCCCTTCCCTTTCCTTCCTTTCCTCAAGTTTTTGTCAAAGCACAATCAACACTCATCTGCCTCTGATTGTCTGTCCCTTAATTTCTTGACAATTTGAAACCTCACAATTCCATTTAAAAACTGCCCTTGCAAATGTCACTCATGTCCACTTAATTGCCAGTGTCAGGGGGCTCATTTCATATCCCATTTGAGCTCTGTTTTACTCGACACCATTAGCAACACTTCCTTGAAGCTCTCTTGGTTGTTGTGGTTAGCTGATACATTGCTTGTGTTTCTGATTCGAGGCGTGTTCTCATCCCTCTCTCCAGACCATTTGTTTAGCTTTGTCTACACTGAAAAGTTGTATATTATGTAAGCAAAACATCTAAATTTCTGACATTATCCACAGGCAGTTTGTAGCCATCCTCACTTCAGTTTTCCGAATTTCACTGCCTTTGGATTTCTTTGGTTTTCTGACTGACACTTGTGTGAGCTCTTCCAAATCAGCCTGTTTGTTATACAAGCCTTGTACCTTTTCCGTTGGCTTGATTAATATTTTTCAAATGACCTTAGTAAGAGTTCACCAGTACATGCTTATTATTTTCATAATGGAAAACAAACTTTAAAATGATTTTTCTGGTAAAGATTTTCTCTTTATAAAATCTTATAAAAAATAAAAATAAAACCTTAGAGAAAAAATTAAAAGAAAGAGATGGACAGTGAAGGGATATTTTTGAGGCGAAATCATGCTTCAGTAGATAATTTTTGAAAAGCTTGCCTGACTTAGGTTTTGCCCAAAGAAAAATTTTAAATCACATGTGGTAGTACACACTTGTATTCCCAGTACCCTGAGAGGATGAAGCAAGAGGATTGCAAGTTCAAGCCCAGCCTGAGGGACTTAGCAAGACCCCGTCCTAAAATAAAAAATAGTAGCCCAGGCTGGCCTTAAATTCATGGCAGTCCTCCTTGCCTCAGTCTCCCACATGCTGGGATTGCAGGTGTGCACCACCATGCCCAGATGAAATTTAAAAAATAATAAAAGGGGGGGTGGGGATACAGCTCAGTGCAAAGGTCGTGGGTTTAATCTCTAGCACTACTACCATCATCACTAAATAAATACTCCTTACTATATTAGTATTCAAAAAGTTTTAATACTGTAGGACCTCTTAAACAGGATAATTATCTTACTTAGTTTATAGTATTATAGCTTATTTGCAGTAGTTGTTTATACTATGACAAAACCTTTTAAGAACTGTTGACTATGAATGCTGATTTTTTGAAGGAATAGAAATTTGACACTAAAGTCTTTTCAGTTTTGTGGTGTTAAGAAAAGGATGATGTGAATAAGAGAAAGCAACAGTTACCTTACATATTAATTTTTCTTTAGACAGGATTATGGTGACAATATTTGTGATCAAATCTTAGAGTTAATTTAGATTATGGAAAGAAAATCTCCTTATTTCACTGTTAAACTATTTTTGAGACTATACATCATAGATAAGATTATACTGGCCTTGTTAGCCTGTCTTGTTACAAATAAAATTTGTAACACTGATGTTTTTCTTTCTCTTCTCATCTCGTTCCTTATTGTAGATGAGTTGAATAATGGATATTTCAAAGGCCCAGCGTCTTTTTTCCCCTCAATTTACACAGCTCTGCATTCATTTGCGAAAAGTGCTAAAGTCAGTGCCTCTCGAACGACAGATGGTGCTTTGAGGTTGGACACCTGGTGCACTTTCTAAAGACTCGATGTACTGCCTCTAGTGCATTAATGTTGAGGGATGTAAAGCACTAAATTTCTAAGAAGAATATGAAAATTTAGCTAGGAAGAGGACGTACACCAGTTCTGATGGCAAACTGCTGCTTTGTGATTCAGAAAATAGTAAATGTTTGCTTTTACTTTCCCGTTGCTGCGATCTTCAACTAATTGTATGCCTAGTAGCAGACTGCATGAAATCAAAAGGGTAAATTTGACTTACCAGCTCAGATCTGAAATTTCTGGATTTTACATTTTTATGGTGATTTTGAGGCTTCAGATGTTAAAAGGAGTCACAGTACAACTCTGGTTAGTTGGATACAGAATACAATTATTGGGAGGATGCAGGTAAAATACAGAAGTGGCATTGTTGACATTCTTAGAATGTTAGTCTCACTCACCTCTGGTTATGCCAACTAAGGTAGAAAAACCCTTTAATTTTATTTGGAACAGCAAACTGCGTGGATGAAAAATAATTTCTTAGCACATATGTTTGTCCTTATAGGAAGAAGGCCTGGATATAATGAATAGAGAAACTGCCCATGAAAGGTGAGTGCGTCGAGAGTGCAGGGCCTAGTTTCATATGTCCTATTTGTAAGCACTGATAGCCTTTTCTTTTGCTTATTTAGGGAAGTGCAATCGGCAATGCAGATAAGCCAATCGTGGGATGAAAGCCTGAGTCTGGTAAAATTTTCCCATGTCTGCTTATTTCTTTTTCTTCTAGAAATCTTTGTGGAGTTCACTGGTTTTGTTAACTGTTTTATGTTTCCTGCCTGTATCCTTCCAAGTTGCTTCTTGTTTTTGATCTGTGCTCTTCCAGCAAAATATTAAAATAGATACATTTCTACTCATAAAACGTAGATGTGATGTGAAAGTAAGAGCTGCTATGGGCTCAGTAGTTATGAGAAAATGACACTTTATGTTTACAGAGTGATAGTGATTTTGACAAGCCGGAGAAATTATATTCTCCTAAGAAAATTGACTTCACTCCAGTTTCGCCAGCACCTTCACCAACCAAGGGATTTGGAAAGGTAGGATCATTGATGATGTATTAACTGATTTTATACACTGAGCACTTCTGTGTCTAAAACATTTTGTCCACACATCACCTCACTTTTAAAGTATACAGTAACTTGAATAAAAATCTGTTAGAAGAATCATTTGAAAGCTAGAGTATAGAAACTATTTTAATATTAACTGTATTTTTTCTAGCAGTGCTTTTCTCCATCCTTACAAATGTTTGTGAGTAGCAGTGGATTGCCTTCAAGTTCCATTGGTAATCCAAGACGCTTTTCAAGGTAAGTGAACTTGAATTTTAAATGTAATTAAAGTGCCACTTATTACATTTATCTCTCAAGTCAGTTTTTCCCAATATTTTTTTTTTTTGTCTTTTTGAGACAGGGTCTCTCTATGCAGTTCAGGCTGTCCTTGACCTTACTTTTGTAGCACAGGCTGATCTCGAACTTGCACTGATCCTCCTGTCTCAGCCTCCCAAGTGCTGGTATTATAGGTGTGCACCACCACGCCCAGCTCTTTTCCCAATATTTTATTATAGAAAGTTTCAAACATGCAGCGCAAGTGAAAGATTTTCACAGTGAACATCTAGAGTCCATCAAAGTAATGTATACATCAGGAAAAGAAAAACATGCATGAGTATTTTAATACTGAATGTACTGAGGGATCATGGGAGTAATGCAAGTTAACTTTGGCCTCTGAAATTAGAAAAGGTGCTCAAAATGGTAGCCTTTAGCTGCCAGACCTTGGTTAGTGTGGTGAAGTGCTGAAGTGTACACATTTTTTTGGCAGACTGTATGCCCACTGCCTATATTCTTCCATTAACATTTTAACAGATTGTGTTTTTTGAAGTTCATGCTGACTAACTATGATAGGAAACACACACACACAGACACACACACACACACACACACATACACACACACACAAATGCACCCCTATAATATACCCTTTTTTATTCTATTTTATTTTATTTTATTTTTTTATTATGGCAGGCACAGCCTGCCCTGGGTGTGGTGCTGGTGCAGCATGTGGTGCCAGGGATCGAACCACAGTCCCTGTGGTTGCCTAAGTTTGCCTAAGCAGGTGCTCTAGACCACTGTGCCATCTTCCCGGCCCCCCAAATAACTTTTTAATTACGTATCTTTTCCTTGAAAGTGTTTGTAGTATTTTGTCTTATAGAGCAATTTTTAAATCCTTAAAATAAAATGCCATGTCATTCCAAATTGTCCTCTGCTACATCAGATCACATATGGGCATTCCAGTTACTCACCCTGTTACACAAACACTTCCTATTTCTGCTTCTATACGCATAAATTTTGTTCATTCATTTGTGTATTTATTTGGTAGCCTCGTTATAGTACATCTTGCAAGTACTTCACATCTTTCTGTTTGTTTATTCCTAAAGCCGCAGAATCCAGAGTCCTGGAAAATGCATTAGACCCAGTGTTCTTGGTCCTATTAAAAGAAAAGGTACGGAGCAACATGGTGACTGATGGTTAATAATGTGTACTTGAAACCTGCTAGGAGAGTAGATTTTAAATGTTCTTACCACAAAAAAGAGGTGAATGAGATGATAGTTGTGGTAGCTAACTTGGCTGTGATTGATCATCACTTTTCAATATGCATATTGAAAATATACTAAACCACATACCCCTTAAATGCACACAGTTTTGTCAGTTTTAGCTCAATAAAGCTGGAGGAAAAAGAAAGAAAAGATGCATCACACCTCTGATATTAAACTTAGTGAAGCTTATATTAAAAACTAGGGTTTTTAGTTGAAAGCAGTTCGTTAATATTTCTTCTTTTTTCTTTTTTCTTTCTTTCTTTTTTTTTTTCTTTTGTCTTTTTGAGACATGGTCTCACTATGCAGTTCAGACTGGCCTTGAGCTCACTTTTGTAACCCAGGCTGGTCTCAAACTCACACCGATCCTCCTGCCTCAACCTCCCATCTTCTTCTTTTTTTTCTAAAGAAATGTGAAGTATTCCCAACATATGTTGTACTGTTCTAAGTTGTAAATTAGGTACTTAATACTGCCTATATATTTTATTTATTTATTTTATTTTATTTTTTTATGGCTGGCTCAACCTGCTCTGGGGGTGGGGCTGGTGCAGCTTGTGGTGCTGAGATTGAACTGCGGTACCTGCTGTTGCCTAAGCTTTCCTAAGAAGGCGCTTTAGACCACTGAACCATCTCTCTGGCCCCTATTTTATTTATTTTTATTATGTATTCATTTATTTATTTCGCGGATCTGGAGTTCGAACTCACGACCTTGCACTTGCCAGGCAGGCACTTGTGCCATGGGGCTATCTCCCTGGCCCTGCCCATATATTGGATACCTTGTATCTGGATGATATCCATATTATTAGTATATATTCTAACACCACTGCCTCTCACTAATCTGAATGTCAAAGAGCCGTGTGATTGTTTTGTTGCAGAAATACATAATAATGTTGTAACACATATATTTGTAAACATATATGTTCAAATGTAAGGGGAGATTACCCCTTCACCAAATTACACCTAAACATATTACTCATATCTGAAGTTTTGGTATACCAGGGTGATTTTTAAATTACCTTACTTTGAGCCAAAAAGGATTAAAGTCCCAGTCAGTGCAGTTTCAGATACTTATAGAATGTTCCAGATGGCATAAAAATGGGAAAAATTGTTTAGTCATGCTTCTTGAGGACAGAACTATATGATTAAAAGATTCATATGTTAATTAAATAAGAGTTTTGTAGTGACTTTTAAAAACAGTCCTGTAGGTAGTTTCTATTTACGAGCCATCTTCAGACCCAATAAACAAATTAACTCTCCTAATGTTGGGAGAATGGATATTTATTGGCTTTGATGAACTTTTTCCACTGACAAGATCACACACAGACTCAAAAAGTACTATATTTTAGGCACCTTAAAATTAAAGGTGGTGTAATCTGTGATCCTAATATAGTGGCAATATTCATATTTGGAAATATGTTTATTTTATAAATAATCTTTGTTTAATTTTGCAAGAAGCTATTTACAACCTTAAGGATGTTCTTGGAGCAATTAAGTGGAAGTAACACTTAGAACTCAAGTGATTATTATTGTTATCAGCTTAATATCTGTTGCAGGAAATTAATGCAATTAGTTTGGGTGTTTAGTTTCATGGCTATTCCAAAGTATACCAGCAGATGGAGGAATTCTTAGTTTAAAAAATCTGGTCTTGCTAGTGATTGGTGTGGAAATCTCAGTATATTTTTTAAGCTGCGTATGTATGTATTAAAAGATGGGGAAAAATAAATACATATATAACTTTTTCTGAAGTTTAACTTTCAGAAGGCCTTCACAGAAGTGACATTACTACTTATTAGTGATATGGAATAAATAAATGTTATATTTGTTCTTGTTTGATCTTTTTCTGTCATAAGAAACTTGTACAGTTCTAAATCCACTTATTGAAGCTGGGCATGGTGACGGACACCTGAAATCCCAGCACTTGGGAGGCTGAGGCAGGAAAATCAGTGTGAGTTTGAGACCAGCTTGGATTACAAAAGTGAGCTCAAGACCAGCCTGAACTGCATAGCGAGACCCTGTTCAAAAAAATTAAAAAAAAAAAAAACCCTCCATGAAATAACAGATTTATTATACTTTTTCTTCAATCATTTCTTCATCTTCTTTTCTTTGTGGTACTGGGGATTGAACTCAGGACCTTGCACTTGCCAGTCAAGCACTTATTCTGCTGAGCTATCTCCCTGGTCCATCTTACTCACTTTTGTATTTTATTCAACTTTACTTTTACAACTTTATGGTGATATATTTTATACAGGCTGCAACTTACCTGCTGAAGTACAAATTAGTGTGTATTTATCGAGTTGTGTGACCAGCATCACTAATGTTTCAAGATTTAGAAAAACACCCTCATTCCCATTAGCAATCATTTATCTTTTCCACTCTAGCCCTAGGCGACTACTAATGTACTTTTTGTTTTCTTGAATTTGTCTGTTGTGAATGTTTTATATAAAGTGAATCATAAAATATCTAAAGTAAATGCATAAATCCATTTATTAATTTTTTCTTGGAGTGCAGTTAGATTTCATGAATTAAAATGTCATTAACATTCTACTTTCAAGTGCAGATAGTTTCAAAACCAACATAGGTGTATGTTTTAAATAAAAGTAACACTTATGTAGAAAGAGGCTTTTAACTCAAGGGTTATTTAGTTTTGTTTTTCCTTCACTCCAGGGATTAAACTTGGGGCCTTGCACTTGCCAGGCAGGTGCTTATGCCACTCAGCTGTATCCCCAGCCCCATACTTACACTTTTTTTTTTTTTGTATTTTTTAGGGAAGGGTATACAGGGTGTTCAGGGTCTCACTACTAGATTGGACTTGTAGTGATCTGTCTGTTTACAGCTTCCCAAAAGCTGGGATTACAGGTGGGCACCACCACACCCAGTCTCAATTGCCATCTCAGCGTGCCTGGGGCCAGCATGGCAGGCCCTGCACCTGCATGCAGGTGCTTTAATCCACTGAGCTATTTGGCCAGCCCTCATACTTATACTTTTAATCTTCATTTTCGATAACACAATCTTTTACTTATAAACTATATACCAGAGAGCAAATCAATAACCCACTTGATGTTATCTAAAGCAACAATCAGATTTTTTTTTTTTTTTTGTCTTTTTGAGGCAGGGTCTCACTTTGCACTTCATGCTGGCCTTGAGCTCACTTTTTGTAGCCGAGGCTGGTCTTGAACTCCTGCTTCAGCCTCCCAAGTGCTGGGATTACAGGCATTCGCCACCACGCCCGGCAACAATGAGATTTTAAAGTATATAAAATAAATAATTTTTTACTAGCCGTCAAGCATGAAACATTCATGAAGTTCACTTATTTGGGAATACTTCATGTTTATTGTTGGTTATCTTTATTTTGCTTCTAATCAGCATACTCTTCTACTTTATTTATTTTTTATTTTTTATTATTTTTTTGTCTTTTTGAGACAATGTCTCCCTATGCAGTTCAGGCTGGCCTTGAGCTCACTTTTGTAGCCCAGGCTGGTCTTGAACTTGCACTGATTTTCCTGCCTCAGCCTCCCAAGTGCTGGTATTATAGGTGTGCGTCACCACAGACATAGTCTTCTATTAAAGAATGTGTGTATATAACATGCTACTTACACTAAATGAGGAGGTTTTTTAAAGTCACTGACTTTCTTGGATAAGGTATATGGAAGTGTATTTTTATATTAAGGCACATAGAGAAATAGTTTTTTAAGTAATGACTTGAAGAAGTAGTCTAAGCTTTAGTTAAATAAAAATCATCTCATTTGGGCACCAATCCTGCATTTGTAAAACCATTGTACAGGAGTATCGTCTTTTTCTGATACAGGCGAGATGGAGACTGAAAGCCAACCGAAGAGACTCTTTCAAGGCACCACCAAAATGCTGTCTCCAGATGCAGCCCAACTGTCTGATCTCGGTTCATGGTAAAAAGTGAAAAAAATGAAAAGTAGATCAGGCTATGACCCACTTGAAAAGGAACATTGTTGAAAGTATTGAGATAATTGAAAATGCATTCCATTTTTTGTCCATACTCCCATAGACAGGCATTCTGGAGAGAGGTAATAGATACTTTTGAACAACCAAGATAACTGAAAAGCCATGAAGGCTTCCTTTGGAAGTGTGTGTTTTTTCTTTTGGCACCTTCCCTTTCACTTCCTGCTCCTGTTAGGTCAGCCTCCTGGGGAGATGGGATGATGCATTGTGTCAGCTGGCTCCTGTAATAAATAGTTTCTGTGTAGCAGGGTTAATGGACGTCACTTGTGGCTGCTCTGCTTGCATTTTGTATTACCTACTTTTGGCTTAGCAGAAAAAACTTGCATAGTATTTTCAATGGCATGATCTTTTGTATAAATTATTTTTGAAAACTTGGGAATATTCCATCATAGTGCGCGCTAAGGTTGCATTTTTATAGTAACACTTGTGGATTCTTTTGGTCCCACCACAGAACTATTAATCTTACCCATTCTAGGTTAGGTCTCTAATTTAAGAGACTTCAGCATTTTCCTTGCACCTGAAGTTGACTGCTTGGATGTTGGTGAAATTAGAGGGGTTAGTAGCACGAACCAGGGAGTATTGTAAGATCTTCAGGATGCGCTAGTCAATTTTCTGAGTACCCATGTTCTAGACATAGTTATCTAATGCCTTTCAGAATTTTTTTATTCTATAGGCTTTATAGCTGCGAGTCTTATTTAAAGAAAAACTCATTACAATAGTACTTGCTTTAAAGATAAAGGGGCTGGGAGATAGCTCAGGGGCATAAGTGCCTGCCTGGCAAGTGCAAGGTCCTGAGTTTGATCCCCAGTTCCAGAAAAAAAAAATAGAATGATACCCTTTAACTCAAATAACTAAGCCTTAAGTTATAAGCATTGGTGGTTCCTTCTTTCCATTATCACTTAGTTATCATTTTGTGTAAGATAACCCATATTTCCAGTTCACCAAGAAGTCACATGTTACTCTGTTAGGCTTACCCATCTGTACCATTGCAATCTTGGATCAGATGCCTTTTAGATTGTTCTAGCTATTTTCAGCCCCACAGTCTCTTTTTGTCCTCATCTCTGTGTCCTTGGTAGCTCAGTGAGCTAATTTTGGTACAGTGCCTTTCCAGGTATGTAGATGATTGTAAAGAGCAGTGTCTGACGCTTATCAAGAGGACACTTGTCAAGCTAACACGTGAAACTCTATACTTAACGTGAACTGCGTATTGCTTTTATGGTAAAGTGTGTTTGAATAGAGGCACATGACTATAAATAGGTTTGCTTTCTCAGTTACTCGGGTAACCAAGTTAAGTAAAAGATGACAGCCTTTGCCAAGTTAAAAAACGTAGGGTGAGGGGCTGGACTATAGCTCAGTGGTAGAGGCCCTGGATTTAATCCTCAGCACAACAAAATAAATGAGTAAATGAATAAATAACATATAAGATGTTTTTATTCCTTTTTCCAGTACTCAGGATTGAATCTAGTAAGCTCTGAGCTACATCCACATCCAATTTTATTACATTTTGTTTTGTTGTGTTTTACTTTATGACAATAAATAAAGTGACAGGGTCTCCCTGAAACACCCAGACTTGCCTCCAACTTGAAAAGCTCCTGCCTCAACTCCCTGAGTAGCTGGGATTATAGGCATGTGTCACTATACTTGGGTGAGATTTATTTTTGTAGTGTGTTATGTAACTGCTAGAAGCTATAAAACAGGTTCACACAAACAAGAAAGAGGAGGTACAGTAGTTACCAGTGGCCCTTATTGGTGCAGGCATTTATTCCTCTGAGCAGTACAGCCTCAACCATCTGTGGCAGTGGCTATTGTAAGACTTGTTTCTGTGCTTAGCTTTGAGAGCCCTGCTAACACTGACATCAGTGATGAAGGAAACCTAGATACAAAAGGATGATGCCTCCCACCAGAGAGCTTTGATTTATTCATGACCACTCGGAGTACCGATATATAGCCCAAGTAACCTGTGACAAAGTAACATACCTCAGAATTCATGACATCTAAATGTCAGAGACATTCAAGTATTAGTCAAATGTGACTACCTGTGCCTGTGATCCCAGCTGCTGAAGAGGCTGAGGCAGAAACATTACTTTAGCCCTCCACAACAAAATGAGCTTGGGCACCACAGCCAAAAAAAAAACAAGAATAATTAAGTAAATAAGGAAACTTTCAAATAATGCTTTTAGTCATTTTTGCGCTAAGACTTAGGATTTTTGGCCTTATGTACTAATGATGCTGACATTTATGCCTACAGTGAAGAGATTTTGAATATGAGTTATTCTTTTTATGTAGAACCTGTATCCTGCTTTTGTAGAAACTTTGCTTCTGTCTTTTCTATGCAATTTCACTGATCAAAATCATCTATATTTTTAGAAATGGGAACAGAGATACGAGCCAGCTGTATTCTAGTTTCTATTACCAAGAATGGCAATCTACTTGATAACAAAACTAAGGAAACAATTTTTATGCAACCTTTTAGAGAGTAGATAAAGGATCAGATCATTAGCCTTTGTCTCATCATTTTAATCTTCATGGTTTTTTCTCTGCCCCACCCTGCACAGAAATGGAGTAGATTTTAGAGCCTTTAAATTTGTGTGACATCTTTGAAGCATAAATGAAATTTAAAATTTGAATATAGACCCATTTGGAATTTGTCTAGTAAAGCTTGTTTTTATTTTATATTTTTTACTAAGTAAAGATTTCAAAATCATTGCCAGCCAAATCTGGGGAATATCACCAACCACAATATAGGAACTATGTGCTTCTGTGTTTTTCTTTGGGGACATCCAGAGTTAGAGCACACCTTTAAGAAGTATACCTTTGCATGGCCCGTGGATTCTTTTTGCATGTTAGGAGCTCTTCTGCCCCTCAGTCTGTTGGGAGTAGCACAGTATGTATCTGCAGCATGCTGTATGAAAGGAGCTTTCAGGACCCCGGGCCCTGAAAATCATTTAATAATAGTTTATTTTTCCTACATTAAGGAAAAGATTGACCTATGAATTCCTTGCCCAGTGCATCAAATTTTTTTGGTTTGCTAGGGTTTTTTTTATTTTTTTGTCTTTTTGAGACAGGATCTCGCTATGCAGTTCTGGCTGGCCTTAAGCTCACTTTTGTAGGCCAGGCTGGTCTCGAACTCACATTGATTCTCCTGCCCCAGCCTTCCAAGTGCTGGGATTACAGGCGTGCGCTACCACGCCCAGATGGTAGGTTTGTTTTTTTTTGTTTTTTTTTTTGTGACAGGGTCTCACTGTTTATTTCAGGCTGGCCTCAGACTTGCTGTGTAGCCCAGACTGGCCTTGAACTCATGATGATCCTTCTGCCTCGGCCTCCTGAGTTCTGGGATTACTTGTGTGCCACCACACCTGGCTAGCGCATCAGTTTTATTTTATTTTTTTAATATTTGTTTGTTTGTTTATTTATTTGATACAGGGTCTTGAAGTGCAGCTCAGACTTAGTGATCCTCTTATCTCAGCCTCCTTAGTGCTGGGATTATAGGCTTGCACCATGCCCAGTTTTGGGGCTAAGGCTGGCATAACGCATCAGTTTTAATGCAGTGGTTTATTACCTTTATTTTGAGACAAGATCTCACTATGGACTTCACGCTGGCCTTGATTTCACTATATCTGCAAGGCTGACCTTGAACTCGTGGTGATCCTCCTGTTTCAACTCCTGAGTTCTGAAATGACAGGCATATACCACCATGCCTAGCAGGGCTATATATTTTTATATTTTATATTAGATTTATCTTAGAGCTTCTAGAGTACTAACATTTTTGATGCCATATGTGTCATCATCGTAAATATATGATAGTTATAAGAAAATAAGTTGTTTTTTTTTTTTTTGCAGAATCAGGAATTGAACTCAGGCCCTTGTGCTTGCCAGGCAAGCATTTATTGTACTGAGCTATCTCCCCAGCCTAAGAAAATAAGTTTTAATCATGATTTATTTAATTAATTGAAACATATATATATATATATATATATATGTAATATATGTGTATATATATA
>PVKN010003155.1:0-30884 GCA_004027915.1 Capromys pilorides | reverse complement strand
TTTCTTTAGTTTTGAGTCAGGGTAGCCTTGAACTCACTATGTAGCCAAGGGTCCAACTCACTCCGATCCTCCTGCCTCAGCCTCCCTGGACTGCAGGCATGTCTCACTATACCTGGCACACTCTAGCTCCCTCCTACGGCTTGAAGAGACCAAGGCATTTCCAGTAGCCTGGCATGTAATAGATGCTTAGTGAAGATTTGTAGTCTCAAGGACATCTATTCTATCTCCGCACTACTGGAATGTATCCAGGGCCTTTAAACTTGGCTATATCCCCAACTCTATTTTATTTTCAGACAGGGATTTGTTAAATTGCTTAGGCTGGTCTGTAACTTGGAATCCTCCTGCCTCAGCTTCCCAGTATGATGGTCCAGTCACCCCTATTCTTTTATCCACTTCTCCAAACCCCATCTAGTCCAAGTTGAATCTCCCTGCCCACCAGGAGTGGACCTCCCATAGATACAGATTTGAAGTTTCCTTTCCACGGAGTTTAATTTACGTGTGGTACCTGCCCTCTGTTCTGCAGCCTCCTGGAAGCTAAGGTCTGAATGGGCTCCTAGCCCATCTATGTAACCACTTCCCGTCTTCTGGGGTGAATTTCCTTAACAAGCTCGGCCCAGCCCCCGTATTTTTCTTATGTTTACTCCACTCCGGGTAGTATCCGGAGCCCAGGCGAGCTCGCACCCTACCCTGCCGTCTTCCGCCCGCCATTGCTCCGCAGCAGTTCATCTTCACCCACAGGTGCCCCGCCCTCCGTCTCCTCCCCAGACTCGGTGACTTTTTCAGCACTGCAGGTACAGAGAGGGAAGGTCGACTCTCTACTGGGCAGACAGCAGCAGCTGGCCAAGGACAGGTGTGCCGTGCAGCGGGGAGCCGCGGAGCTGGAACCGACCAGAACTGGAGGTGGGGGGTGGCTGCGAATACCAGAGCAGGTCAGAGCCGGGTCGGGGCCCCGACCCGGAGCCGGAGCCGACGGCTGCCCGCCTGTACTTTGTCCTCACACTCCCTTGCATCCTGTCCCCTGGGAGCCCCGGACTTTCTCGATGGCGCGGGCTATGCGAGGGAGGAGTGCTCTGCAGGGGGCCGGGGGGAGCAGTGTGGGGGTGGACATTCCAGGCATTCTTTGCATCCTCCGGGAGTCTGAAGTTGGGCGGAGCGAGCAGAAGCTGCGAGGCGCTGTAGGAAAGGGGATTTCTTTGGAGAGAAAACCTGCCAGGCGTCTCCACGCAGCTGGGGGCAGGGCGGTCAGCAGACGGAGGGAGGGGCAGGAGAGGGGGTAGTAGGGGGAAGGGCGGGATAAGCTTCGGGACCTAGTTGGTTCTTTCTATTGGAGTAGTACGGGCAGGAGCAGCAATCTGGGACGCTCAGGAAGCCCAGGGCTTGTCCATCGAATGTGAATGTTCCGTGGGATCAGGCCAGAGCTGCTGCTGCAGAAGCCCAGGAGGGTTTTATTATTTGTGTGTGTGGGGGGGGGGGGCAGGGTGCTGGGGCTTGAGATTGCACCCTCAGCGAGGGCTGTACCATCTAGCATCTCCAGCCCTTTGCGCCTGTTGTGATTATGCAGCTTCTGTGTCCCACCAATAGCAGCTCAGACTTAGAGACCGGGGTGGGGGGTGACGCATCCCCTAAATAGAAAGCGGTTCTTAGATCACTATTCTTGCTTTAATGGAGTGGTTTTTTTTTCTGGCCACAAAGGAGGGTGGACAGCATCAGGGTGCAGCATAGGGGAGCCAGCAATTCATTTCCAGTGCAAGGAACAAGTGGGCTTGTAAGACTCCCCTCCCCTGAGTGGTGGGGTATCCCTGTAAAAACACCTCCCAGTATGGGAGCCTGGATGTCATAGTGGATGCAGCTCCACCAGAACACAGTATTCACATTATTCAAAACAGCAAGATGCACTTTAAAAACAAAAAACACAGTGTTGAGAACATAAACTATTTAAAAATAAATAAGGACATCCTAAGGTCCTGAAAGCCCAGAGAAACGGACACATCCACAGTCCAGACTTCAGGAGCAGCTTGGAGGCAGAAGTTTGAGTCTTTGAGGTCCAAGGTGGGGTCTAAAGGAGCTCTGACTCCTTCGGTGAGGCCACAGGAGGCACCAGGGAGGGTTCCTCCACTCCCAGCTCCTGTGGTTGGCGAGATGGAACTGTGTGAAGACTGTGTCCTTTCCCACTTCAGCAGGGATGAGTCTGGGTGGGGCCATGTTCAAAAGGCCCCAGGAGCCAAACTCATGGCAATGGAGGTGGCGGACCCAGATGGAGAGCTCTTCCCAGGTCTGTAGCTTCTCCGTGGACTCAAGACTGGGACCTGGAATGTGCTGTCGCCTGCCATTCTTACATCACCTTCCTGGTTCAGTAAGGTGTGAGGCACGGAGTCTGCAGCCCTTCATTCGCCTGCTCTCCCTTCCAGGGCTCCACAGCAGCAGACCTTCAGCCTTTGGAGCTGGGATGCGGGTCCCAGCAAAAGGCACTAGGCCTACAAGGTGCAGCCAGCTGCATCTTAGACCCTGCCCAGGCTGGACTGATGAACCATAACCATCAGCTGAGCTTTGAGCAGACCTGCAGAGACTGGCGATAGGCCTCCGTCACCTCCTGGCAGTCTGTCAGGGAGAAGCAGCTATTACTGAGGGGGTCCTGCTGCCAGCGCCTCAGGCGGCTGCCAGGGCCCTGTGAGAGGGGTTCCTCAAGCCCAGTGAGGTTGTCCACAGATACACAGCCCCGAAGAGGGGGCTCGGGGAGCCGTTCGGGCAAATCCAGCTGGTCAAAGGACTCAGAGGATAGGATGCTGTCCTCACTCACAGCCCCCGATGGGGAGGGGCGGCTGGCCCGGGTTGGGGGTTGTGGGACAGCCAGTTGGTCCAAAGAACCAAAGGTGGTGGGGGCAGAGAGGTCCAAGGCTGCCCTTGAGAACTTGCCATTGACTTTGAGGATACCCTTGCGATGAAAGAGCAATCCTGGGGGCTGGGGTGGATTCTGCTGCTCCTGTTCTCCACTCACAAACACATCGCCTGCATCCAGGAGCTCCCCAGACTCGCTGGGCTCGGGAGAGGAATAGTAGCCGGACTCACGCTGCGGAGACTTCTTGAGGATGCCCTTCTTGGGGAGCAGGGGGGCGGCCTGCCCAGCACCCCCAGGAACTGGGCTGGGCTCCTGTGTGTCCACCTGTGCTCCCTCTGAGGAGCCTGGCACCCTCTTTTTGAGGATGCCCTTTGGCAGCTTGAGGCTGCCCTTCCCAGGACGAGCATAGGCATCCTCAGCTAGGTCAGCCTGGACAGACTGGGCCATGTCATTTGCCTTGCGGGACTTCTTAAGTGAGTGCTGGCGCTCCAGGCTGGGTGTGCTGCCATCTCCACTGCTGCCGCCGCCTCCACCACCTGGCGCATGCTGTCTGAGGAAGCTGCACACCTTGGCCCCATTCTCCAGGAATGGGCGGGAGGATCGGCGGAGCCAGTCAGCCATGGAGGTGCGGGCAGAGTCACTGCCATTGTGCCCCCTCTCACGCACAGCTTCCAATTCCCCCACACGGGTGGGATAGCCCCAGTTGACCCACCAGTGACTGGCCACATCCTCCAGTGTGGCTCGGCGGGTGGGGTTCACCATCAACAGCCACCGAATCAGGCCACAGGCATCTGAAGACAAAGGTAGGAGATTCAGTTTGATAGTTACAAGAAAGGGTGCCTCTTGGCTCCCTCTCACCGTCTGGCCCCTATTTGAGCCGAGATGTTATTCACTCTTTTTTTTTTTATGATGTTCACTCTTGGGCCCCATATGTGCCAGCCCAGGCTGCTCCCCAGGCCAGCTTTCCCAAGTAGGCTCTACAACTGCCTCTTTGTCCCATGACCCTTTTGTTACCCCTTGTTGGAATGTACATAGAAGGCATACTTTCCTTTATCTCCACTGACATTCAACCCTCTTAAGAGTAAGGACTGTACCCAGGAGCAAACTATGCTCTTCCTCATCTCTTCTTGCCTTCTACATCACATGTGAAAGGACAGAAAGATCTCTAAGGATGAGGACAAAAGCAACAGACAACTATAGCCAAGAGGATCTCAGTTTGATCTTAGGAAGCATTTCCCAAATAGAACCAAGTATGCTCACTGGGGAGGCGTAGACACCTCCTTTCTCAGGGGTCTCAGATACTGGAGGTATGCACGTGGAGGGCACCCTGATCTACTATAAGTCACAATGGACTGTTGCCCCTTTACTTTAGTGTCACTGTTTAGTTCTGGCCTCAGAAGTGCAGGACGCTTCCCAGGCCTGGATCAGAACACCCATTACTTTCACTCACCAGAGGGTTTGGGCGGCTCACAGTAGGCCCCACTGCTGATCTGCTTCACCAGTGTCTTGTGATCCTGCCCGTCGAAGGGCATGTTGCCATGTACCAGGATATAGAGGAGAACACCCAGAGACCAGCTGTCCACCTGAGAGAGAGTAAGTGAAAGATCAGGTCAGCAAGGGTACCCTGTTTACAGCCTGGGGAGCCGCCAGCCTCACCTCCACTCTAGGAGTAAAAGGGCATAATGGAGGACTGAGAGGCCAGTTTGTGACCTGAGGATGACCCAGGGGCAAAGATGGGACAATGCAGAAGGTGCAGAGGCTTGGAGTCCCACAGGGGAAGATGCTGTCCATCGCTTCCCTGGAGGTGGGGGAGGGGTGTACAGCCATAAGCACAGGAGGAATGGCCAGGCCAGCCCTCCTGGAGTGGTGGCGAAAGCTGTTCTGTCTTCCAGGGGGGACGGATTAGGTGCTCAGCAGGTAATGGGAATGAAGAAAGTGACAGGGGCAAGGATGGCGAGATGGGGAGTCATCTAGCACCAGTTCTGCTATCCCTGAAAAAGGAAATGGCTAGAAAACTAGCTCATCTATTTCATGAGGCCTAAGGTCACAACAAATGACTGAGGCTGGTAAAGGAGCAGCCGCTTACCTCTGGACCCATGTAAGGTTTCCCGTTGACAATCTCAGGTGATGCATAGAGGGGGCTCCCACAGAATGTCTGCAGGAACTTGCCTTGGTGGTAGAGGTTGGAGAGGCCAAAGTCAGCGATCTGTGGGATTGGGACAAACACAGATGTGGTCATGTCAAGGCCTGGGATGCTCTGCTGTTCTCCACCTGCCCTTCTTCAGAACTGGGAAAACCCCTGTAGGACTAAAGGACACCCTGGCCCCTTCCCAATACTGGGCACTGTCACCATAGCTCTGTTCCTATAAGAAAATGCCCCAATGATTGGTGTTCATGAAGAAACTGTAGGCAGAGGTATGTGGGGCCCAGGATGCCCAGTGCTTGAAGATCCTCTTGCTTATGCATGCTGTGTTCCATCCCAGGGATTCCGTCTCCTGCCTGTGCATACCCTCCTGATTCTACACATCTACATCTCCTGGGAAGCCCTTTAGCACCTCAGATATTTTCTGTGCTGCCCCCGAGTTTCCAATGGCTCTCTGCAGCTCTCTGCTCATCAGTGAATCTTCTAGCCTGACAGTATGCTCCCTTATGCACCTCCTCATCCCCACTGCAGCTCTTTGCACAGGGAAGGCCCTCTAGAGGCTCAGTGGACATTTCTGGACTACATGGAGGATCAGCCAGATGAAAGAAGAGAGGCAGTCGCACGCCACTGCCACAGTCCTGAGAAGCAAGCAAGGTCCCAAACGCTAAACCATGCCAGGCCTCCACTGCCTTTCCCTGCCATGGTTCCTCTCTCTGCCCAAAGAGATCACCAATTTGTCCTGCAAGGGTGAGGGCAGGACAAAAATCACGGCTGTGACTCTAGCTCAGAAGGGATCTTCTGGTAGTACTCCCTGTGCCTCTGAGTCTGAGGGCCTGTGGCCCTGACCAAGGCTCTCACTCCTTAGAGCACCTTTCTGCCTGGCCTCGGCTAGAGGCAGAAGTCAGTACCTTGTTGCTCCCTCACTCCTCACTCCACTGAGGGCTGCTGTGCCCAGTCTGGGGAGGGACTGTTTATGAAACTCGCTCCTTTGCTTATGGTTTTATTGGCCTCTTATCAAACAGTTACCAGGGGAAGCCCATAATGAGGCATATGACTGGTAGAAAACAGAAAGTGCATGCCCGTTCCGGGTTAAGTGTGTTTACCAGCACTGCCTCCCCTACCATGCCAGTCAGCATCAAAGAAAGCCCCACCTGCTCCAGGAACTGGCAGAGTGTGAGGCGAAGGACTCTGTACCATGGGGCACAGGCCAAGAACTTCAGAAGGGACTATGCTCTATGTCAGAAAGATTCTGAGGTGGGTCAGGGTGCAGAGTCACTCTCCTGGGTACCTACGGGGCCACCCAGTCTGCGTCAACCAGCTCTAACCTTTTTCCCTCTCCAGTCCTGAGACCTGAATTCACCCCATCAATACGATCTCCTGACTGGCAAAATAGAACTACTTCAGCCTGGGAATCCGGGAGCAGCAGGAAATAGGAAGGTAGCACTTGTGTACTGCACTGCTGGGCAGGGTGCCAAGGCTGCCTGATCCCAGCAGATTTGGTTGTGTGTGTATGCGTGTGAGAATGCATGTGCACATATAGGGAGAATGCCGATTGTGGCCTTGTCTCTGCTAGTCCTGAGGCTGTGCGCAAAGCCTGACCCTAGATCTAGACTCCTGTCAGCCTTAGGACATCCAGAAAGCACTGCACTGTGAGTCAGAGATCTTGGGTCTAGCCCAGGCTCTGCCACTCACTAGCCATGTGACACTGTTCAAGGTTTGTGTCCCCATCCTGTGGGATCACAGCTGTTGAAATGGGTGATGGCTAAGGTCCCTAACAGTGCCAACAGAGAAGTCTGTGCTTTGCCTGACCCCTTCAGGAATCCCCTGAAAGCTAAAGAACAGAAAAAACCTAGGGTGAGATAGGGACAGTGTGGAAGCTACAGGTGGGACTCACCTTGATATTTCCATTGGCATCTAAGAGGATGTTCTCCAGCTTGAGATCTCGGTGGACAATCCCATTCTGAAAGAGAGGGATTCAAGTCAGGGGAAAGGGGAAGTGTGGTAGACACAGAAGGAGCTGAGCAGGATAGAGCACGGGCAAGCTAGAAAACCCAACTTCACTGATACATAATGCGAGAAACCATAAGCCCTTTGATTCTCAATAAATACCCTCAAAGCCAGAGACACCAACATTGCCTGATCCAAAAGTCCTGACTGCATGGAGTCTGCCTATGTGATCCTGGGCAAGCCACAGAATCTGTCCAGTTCACACCAGCCCAGAGCCCAGGGACAAGCCCCTTGGTGCATGGCCGGGGCAGGTGGGTGCTCACCTGGTGGCAGTAGTGCACTGCAGAGACGATCTGCCGGAAGAAATGCCGGGCTTCCCGCTCGCTCAGCCGCTGCCGCTCACTAATGTAGTCATACAGGTCTCCTCGGCTGGCATACTCCATGACGATCACAATCTTGCTGCTGTTTTCAAACACTGGGCAGAGCAAAGTGAATGTCAGGCCTTGCTAGCATATGCCATCCCCACCAGTCCCCACATACTCTTTCCTGGCCCCAAACCACACAGGACCTCCCACCAAGGATGGTGGCTAATGGGCAGGAAATATGGGCCAGAAAAGGACCTTCGGGGATGCTAGCATCTTCTGAGAACAAAGTAAGACTAAGGCCAGTGGGTGGCCCTCAGGTCAGGCTTTCGAATATTCTGAAAACTCCTAGGAAAGTAGAGACATTGCCTGGATGAGAATGAAATGCCAGGCTCTTTGGTTCAGAGCCCGACACTTTTTCACCTTTTAAGATCAATCAGTGAGAACGTAGTTTTGCTAGGTGAGCATGGACAAGTTACTTAGCTTCTGTTTCTTATTTTGAAAAGTGGGATACTTTAGCGGCTATCTCAAGGGCTTGGTGAGAAACAGATAAAAAACAGTGACAGCACCAGGTCTGACTGAGCCATGTTCCATGAGAACTGAAATGTAATTAAGCACTTGAAAAGTGCTGTCATTATTATAATAGATGTTCCCATGCATGAATTTGAAAAATAATGCCAATAATGTCTGCCTCAAAGCTCAGAGGAGGGACAAAAGTGTACTAAAATGGACCAAGAACTATGCAGTGCTGTGGAAAGCTGACAGTCACCTTTCCCACCAACTTTGACTCCCATTCAGGGTATACAGGTCAGGCTTTATGCATAAGGCCTCATACAAGAAGCAATCGATGAGTATGTGGTGGTTAATTGGCTGGCTGGCTTCTTGGCCGTCAGCCCAACTGAGCTGGCTCATCACCATGTGTAGGAGGGGCTTTCTTGTCACTTCAAGCCTTGTCTTGGCTCTAGCCCTTGGAAAGGTATGGAACACCTGGTTTACCAGACAGGCCCTTCAGCTAGTGTATGTCAGAACATGTATGTCCATGACATTGCATCTTTTCATGAAACAGGTCCTATGAGTTTGGCCTGCCTGGCCAGCCACAGAGCTATTACTGTCTGGTCTCTGAGAAGGCGCTGAGGGACAAAGCCTCTCCTGAGAAGAGTCCCAGTTCCCAGTAATCTGGACACAAAGCTATGTGAGTAGTACTTTTTTTCTAGGGGACGGTGGCCCAGCATCCTACAGGGTGCTGGCTGAGATGCCATCCCTGTGGTTCTTAATACCTTTGAGAGGTACAATATTATGCCATGAAACTGGGGACCAAGAACTACCCAGGTCAATTCTGGGAGCAACTAGGATATGGCACCTGTGTGGCTGGAACAGGTGCAGGGCTCCCTGGATTGCTACTGGACTAGGAAGTTCCCAGGACTGGAGTCTCCCCTAAGTTCACAACCCCTGAAGCCTATAATAGCAGGGTGGGGTAATCTGGGGGAGCCTTTCAGACACCCAGTAACTATGATCCCCTATATCTGCTGAATCTGTGCATGCAGGAGAAGCTACATCCTGAATGTCAGAGCTCAGTTCCCAGACCCTGGAGGAGACATGGGACTGGGGAGAATTCGTATCTAAGAACACATAGCTGTAATGCTTGGTCACCAAGTCAGCCTGGCTCGACCACTACTTTGTCATCTGCCTACTCTTCCCTGAGGGAAGTACACAGAGATACAACTAACTTTCTCAGTCACTTGTCTGGGTTCCTGATGGGACAGGTGCAGGCCTCAGGGCTGTGTCAATGGTTCTGGGCTTCTTCTTAGGATCCCAAGAGTAGAGACTTTTCTATTTTTTTCCCTACAGAAATTTTCAGACAGAGGACAAGGCCACAGGCTCTCTTCCCTCCCTGCTGCCGCCTCTATTATTCCTGGTTCCCATCTAGCTGATACTATAGCAAGACTCAGAGTAGACAGGTGTGTGTGGGAGGTACGCCCCCTCCCCCTTGTCACTTTGCCTTGATCACTTTGTTGTCTGGGTCTTGGAGAAGAGGGCAGTTGGGCTGGGGAAGCTGATGTCAGAGGAAAGGAGGCCAAGAAAGATGGAGAGAGCTAGGAGACAGCAGGAGTGATTCAGAGCACAGGTTGGATTCTGAGAAGTCTGGCCTTGGGGATGCATGAAAAATAGCACCCACATGCCTGGAACAGGTGCAGCTGATACATGTTTTAGCCTCCCTGGATGTCTAAGGATCTCACTGGCTGGGGAGGTTAGGATTCAAGCAGGGAAAACCAACAGCAAAAGCAAAAATGTTTGTCCTTCCTTGGGTCCCGCCCTAGAACAAGGCACTCAGTGACATCCAGTTTGATCTTTGTAACCTCCTGTGATGCAGAGGGGATCATTCCGTTTTTATGAATGAGGAACTGAAGGCCACAGATGATATTAAATGCTTCATCCTAACTCATATAGCTAGGTTTCAAATCCTATTTTTAACCGACTCTAAAGCCCTTGTCATTTTTACGTCTTTGTGCTGTTGGCACTAACTTCTTTTTTACACGCATACACCTCCACAGCACCGTGCTATACCTTCATGGATGGCAATGATGTGGGGGTGGTTGAGTGATGACATGATCTCAATCTCCCGCCGTATGTGCATTAGATCTTGCTCATCTTTGATTCTGTCTTTCCGGATTGACTTGATGGCCACCTGGGAAGAAAGAATGCAGGAGATTGAGGAGAAAGGTCTGGCAGATAGAAGGATCTGTGCGGGTGCTTTGGGGAGCTGGGTCCTGGGGATCTCTGCTTGCTGCTGCTCTGCAGGTCCCAGGGTGCACTCAGACAATCCACCCTGCCTCCACCAGGATAGGTGGTGGAGAGGCTGGAGGGCACCTTGTCCCCTGGGTCCAGTGCAGTCCATGCTTGTAGTGGGAAGGAATACCGACCAGTGGCCTTCTTATTCAGGGTCTACGGATGGACAAGGAAGGTAATGACCTACCTGCGGCCCTGAGCCTACTGCTGTATAATTTACAAAGGAAACTTGCCACAAAGCACCAGGATTAGAACTGTTTCTCTCGCCCTTGGATCCTTGATGCCAAGCATATTGACTCACACACAGTGGCCACTGAGTAACAGTTTATTGCATAAAATGAACCAGCCCTCACTCTAATGCTAAGAAGTAGGCACAGAAAGTGTTGTTAGCCCCATTTACAGGTGAAGAACCTGGAACGCAGAGAGGGCAGCTGACCTGCTTAAAGCCAGGTGTCACTGACTGACACACACTGGGGTTAGGCAACTGGCTATTAAGTTCCACGTTTAGTTCTTTTTTGTTGCTTTGACACTCTAATTTGCTATAAACATCTCATCTCTACCCAAAAGATAGAAAGAACTCAAATTTCCATCAATAGATGAATAAATGGTACATTTATTAGATGAATAGATGGTACATACAATGGAATATTATTCAGCCAAAAAGATGAGTGAAAAAAACATTTTTTTGTAGTGCCAGAAATCAAAAGGAATGAAATTTTGACACAGGCTACAACATGGCTGAACCTTGAAAATATTTTGTCAATTTTTTTTTACTACAGCATGTTTATAGTACATAACGATCACATTCCTGATGGGTGAACATCGACAATATCATGCCAAGTGAAATAAGCCAGTTACAGAAGGACACATAGTCTACAATCCTACTTACATGAGATAACTAGCTAGAGTAGGAAAATACAGCCAGAAGTACAGCAGAGGTACCTCATAGGGCCATGGAGGTAAAGAATAGAATGGGGGGTAGTTATTTTGTGGGTACAGAGCTTATATATGGGGTGATGAAAAGGAGTTAGAAAAGGGTAGCGTGATGATTTACTGCATTATGGATGTGTATAATATACCAGCCTTTCGCTGTGGGGCTGTGGTCAGTCAGGCTTCAGAAGAGGACTGTCTCCAAGGCACAAGAGAACAATGAAATCACCAGTGCCAGTCAGCAGATCCGGAAACCCAGGATGCGCAGATCATCCAAGCCTGCGACTATCCATTCGCAGGCTCACCAGAAGGGCAGGCACAGGGCACAGCTACTGAGAGGGGGTGACCCAAACCTGGACGCCAGAGAAGGTGACATGGATCCAAGGATGTGGATCCTGTGCAGGCTGCTCTGGAGATATGAAGAAGAGGACTGACCACTGTGTGTACCACAGCCTGAAGGTGAAGAGAAATGCATTCAAGAACAAGTGATTCTCACAGTGTACATCCTCAGGCTGGAGGTGGATGAAACTGCAGGAAGCTTCTGGCTGGCTGGGCCGAGGCCCGTGCCTTGAAGGCCAAGGAGGTGCACATGCCATGAGCAGCTCTAAGCTAAAGGAAGAGATAATCAAGACCCTGTTCAAGGAGGAAAAGAAGTAGAGCCCCTGTGTGTGCATAGTGGCCTCAGTGATTACAGAGACTGGTGATCTATCTATCTATCTATCTATCTATCTATCTATCTATCTATCTATGTATCATAATAATCTTTTCAGGTAAGGAATGTCCCTCCCCTAGCAACATAGTAACAACACACAAACAGCTAGACAGACAAGAGTCCTTCAGGACTTGCTATCTTAGTCCCTAAAGGTAAAAAAAAAAAATAAAAAAAAAAAAATCTGTACAAAGATTAACTCTTTTTAAGCCAGATGTTGTGCCATACAACTGTTTGAGAGGCTGAGGCAGAAGGATCACAAGTTTGAGTCTAGCATGAGCAGCTTAGTGACTCAGCAAGACCTCATCTCCACTAGGAGTGGAGCTTATCATAAAGGCGCTAGATTCAATTCCAGTACTGGAGAAAAAAACCAAAAAGACTAACCACGTGGCTGGTGTGTGGTGCGCTCAGAAAGGCAAACAGAGATGCTCAGAATGAGCAGAACAGAAATGGAGGAAGCACTGTCAAGAAGCAGTTCAGGCACCTCTGAGAGACAGAGGGACCTCAGTGTCTCTCTGCAAAACCCCGCTCCACAGAGGCTCCTAGACAACACTCACTGTAGTGACTGATGGGAAAGCATGGCGAGGAGCACACAGATGCTGCCTGAGGACCCAGGGGACTGGCGTTCTCCAGATTCTTTCCCTGTCCCTGTAGGTCTTGTCCCTGTTTTCCTCCCTCTCAGAGCCTTAGTTTTGTTTTCTGTGAAATAATCAGGTTGCATTAGGCTGTCGGAGGGGCTTTCCTGCTTGGATTGTATGAAATGAGCTGTACAAATGCCACAGGTCCTCAGAGGCTGTGACCTCAGAGGTTGCCAAGCTGCACCAGGTGCTGGGTGGGGTGTACAACAGGCTGGTCAGTTGGTTCCTGGCACGTCCTGCCTAAGGACAAGAATGGTAAATACAAGACTTCCTCTTCACAGGAGATAGGCAGGTTGTGAGAAATCCAAAGGCACAGAGGAGGTAAATGGCTCCTTATTCAGTTTCCCAGGAGGGTTTGCCTCTCCTCAAGATTCAAAAGGAGACAGAGAAAAGGGAACCTCTGCTGGGGGGGTGGGGGGGTGGGGAGGGAGGGGCGCTAATCCAGCCTTTCACAGGCTCAGGAGACAGACAATGGCTTCCCCCTTGTGCAGGGACAGTGGGCCCTGCCAGCCTGTGTCCGCCATTGGACAAGAATGCGGAATGGGCCCTAATCCCGTAAGAGGAGCTGCTCACAATGGCCACAGCCCGGTCACCCGGGCAACAGGCCAGGGATGGCGTGCCCTTCACCCTGCTCCTCCCCTGAAGCTGCTTCAGTAAAAGAAAGAGGCCCCTGCTCTCTCTTGGGCCTTCCAGGACCAAGGCAGGGAGGACAATGGCAGGCGGGAGGGCCGGTGGTCTCCATGGAGCCTCCTCCTGGGGAAGCGAGAGGTGGAGAGGCCCAGCTGCAGCTGCAGGGGCCCCTCCTGTGCTGACCTCCTCACTCTCCACTCAGCTAAGCAGGACATCTGTGGGCCTCCAATGGGGCAGGTGGCGGGGGCATGGGGTAGAGGAACTGAATCTTCTCCAAGTAGGGGCATCTGTCTTTTGTGGATTCAGCCAAGAGCATCATTCCCACACACCTCTCTCCACACCCCTCTTCTCTCCCAGAAAGGGAACCCTGTCTGGACTAGTTCTTTTTTCTGTTTCTTTCTAAAATAAGAAAATAAGTAAAATTCTGTGAGTGCTTCAGAAACAAGGATCTTTTAAAAGTATAATAATGGAAATAAAACAATCTTACAGAAGCAAAAACACTAGACAGTTAAAGATGTTTGAGTTTCAGATACACACAAAAATGCAAAGACAAGACACATCTTGTTTTAATGCCCATGTAAATATAGAAAAATCACAGGCTTAAGGCAGAGCTCTAAAGACAGCTGACCTAAAAGAAGGTCCCTAAAACAAGGCTTTTTGGGGTGCTGGACAGAGTCTTTATGTGGCCAGAAAATGCAGAAGTAGAACCTTGATAGCCTTCTACGTTAGGTCTCAGGAGATCACTGCTTGACTGGGGTGTCCCAGGAAGGACTCAGGTTATATGATTAGCCTCGCATTGGTTCCCAGGCAGGTGACAGAAGAATGTGGTGGTAGTGGGGCTGGACCATCGTTCCCTCATCTCTCCCAGCCCCGCAGGAGACACCTCTAGCTATCTCCTGGCTAGCCTGTCATAGTAAATTAGATATAGCATGAGCTCAGGCCTAGACAGAGATCAGTACACAAAAAGCACTCACCATTTGTTTACTGGTAAATAAATCCCAAATAAATATTTATTGGTTAAATCATGACTCGGTTGATCTTTGATTGATGGGATCAGTGCCTAAATAACATTTGTCCCTTAGGTGGAGTCAATCTGAGTGCCAAGAACTTTTAGAGACCTTTGTTCTCATCAACTAAGAATAAAAATCAGCTGACTAAAAACAAGTTGGAAGGTAACAACTGCCCAGAAGTAGAAAGGCCACATACCCAGAGACAGTCTGGATTTTCCTGGTATAATTATTATGATTGCCTCTTTGGTTTTGCAAACTGCTCAAGTTCAGACAATATATTATACGGTCATCACCCTCAGTCAAAGGAAGGAAACCCAAGCCCAATGCTGACAACACGGACATGAACACACGCCCAGTGGGTGCTCTCAAGAACCCATGTATCAAATCCTTGCCTTATCCACCTGTGCAATTCTAGGCAGCTTACTTAGATGACTTGGTTAACTTGTCTGGCTAGTTTCAATGTCCTCATCTGAAAAATGAAAGGACACTGATTCTCCAAACATGTAGTAGGCTGCCAGATGTATACTGTGTGCCTGGTACTGTGCTAGGTGGTGAGGATCCATATGAAAACTGGAGAGTCCTGTGTCGAGACTCCCAATCTGAGGGGAAGACTGTAATTATAGCTACTACAGTTGAGAGTGATAATGTGCCAGCTGAGGTACCCTTCCTGCCTGCAGGAGCACAGCAGAGGTTGCTTTGCCTAGAGGAGCAAGGGAAACCAACCCCGGGAGAAAAGACACTTTTAGATCTTGAAGAATGGGTGAGGTCTGCTAACCAAGGATGGTGCGTTGGGGAGGGGCAGCAAGGGCCACCACTTGGAAGGAGCAGGGCTACTGCAGCAGGATGGCTCACTGTGCTCCCTTTTGCGCTCCAGTGCCCTCCACGGAGCATCTTGCGCTTCTGTGCCTAGGAGGTGCTGGCCAAGGGTCACTGCAAGACCTTCAAAATATGGCCACATTAACCTGTCTGAACATAATTCTTGAAGATCCTGTCCCAGGAAGCATTTTGCCTTTATGGCAAGGCAGCAGGGCTAATTCCCCATTCCATTTTGCACATAGTAAACAGACTTTCCCAAGATTCTCCCATCAAGACAGATTCAGAGAGGTATGCTGCCTGGAGAAGCTTCCATCCCAGAAGAGGAAAGTTCTTTGAAGGTGCCCAGCCTGTCTTCTATCCCTCCAGAGTAGAGACTGCCCTGTATCTTGCCCTGTGACAGCTTTGCAGTCATCCCATTTAGAGAGAGATACACAAATATGTACTTTCTTTTGCCAATACCCTAGAAAGTGGCCCGGGCTCAGCTGGTAAATGCTGCCTCCTTCCCAGGAACACAGAACAGAAAAATTTACCTTCAGGAGAGGATGGTGGAAAGTTCTTAGGATAAACAAAGGCCCGGAGATGCTGATTCCAGGTGCTGAGGGCGAGGGTGCAGCTGGGCATCTCTGATCATAGCTATTGCAGGGAGTCAGAGTCAAGGTCCCTGACTCCTCTCCGGCCTTTCATGGAGCAGCTGCTGTCTGGGAGCAGGCAAGGAGCTAGAGGATGACCCACTTAGATAGTGGAGGCAAGGTTGGGCTAGACTGGCCTGGGCTAAGCAAAGAGATGAGCCTGAGGGTGGCTCACCACCCCACCAAAAAGGGGAGCCCAGCAGGAAGCAGGAGTAAACGCTGAAGGGAGACTCAGTCACTTGCCCCTAAGTCCCAAACTATGCCACTCTCTAGCCCACCCTGCCAGGTACCTGGGCAAGGAGCTCCCCTGCTTAACCCTGTTGCGTGGTTTGGCTGGAGCCCAAGGACAAGAGTCGCCTGCAGCCTCCCTCATTTCTGCTGAGCCCACAAATGCAGGAGGAGCTAGCCAGGCAGAAGTCATTCACTAAAGCTGAGGCCCTCAGAGAGTCTGAGGCTTTGAACAAAATAGAACAAAGTGGTTCATCTCAAAAAGGCTGCACACAACTCACACTCTTTCTTGGGGCAGCACAGTGCTAAGATAGATGAGTACCCATGAAGAGGAAGGCAGGGCTTGGTCAAAGCCAGCCTTGCTGGGATAATAACATTATATGTGTTAGATCTGCTACATTTATAAGCATTTTATATTTATTATCTTATTGAGTCCTTGGAGAAGCCCATGAGGCAGAAATTATTATAATCCCCATATTACAGATGAAACATCCAAGGTCAAACAGCTGCTAACTATTTGAACCCTTACAGTCTCAACTCTGAGCTACGCACCATCCCTGTTGTGGTTTAAAAACCAGGAATGTAGTGCAGTTTTCCCCACCTAGGGTCCCTCAACAGAGCCAAATGTGTGTGGGGGTGAGGGCTGGTTCCCAGTGAGTCTCCCCACCCTTGTCATTCCCTGGGGTTCAGGAAAGGCAGTGAGAGCTGGCTGCTGGATTGACACAGCACACTGAGGCAAGTCCAGGCCCATCAAGGCCGAGTTCCAGACCAAGACTCAGCACTCGGTCATCTAGGGATTGGGGTGGACACATCTGGAGCCTATATTTCAGGCTGCCAGTAAGCAGCCAAGAAAGGATAAGTCACTTCCCCTCTCTGGTCCTCAGTTTCCCACCTGTCAATGAAGGAGTAAGATCATCCCAATCATTTTCAAACATTTTGAAAGCTCACTGAGAGTGCAATATGTGAAGATAAAGAGATAGACCCAGCTGAGAGAATTACACATATGAACTCTTCTCATTCCCTACATTGGCTCCCCCTTTAGCAGAGTGGCTTTCATGTACCTGACTCTCAAGGCTTTGGTGGCCCCCACCATTCCAGAAAGCCAGGTATGTGTTTTTCTCTTTAGGGGGAAAGGGTGGTCGGGGAGCTGGGAGAACCACAGGAGGAAATGTCATTTGGATACCAGGAATGTGTTCAAGATCCAGAGCAAATATTTGTTTTTCCTCTGATGCCCTTTTGGAGCAGCCATTAGTTCCACCCACCTGCCTCTCCCTCCCCACAATCCCATCTGGCTCCTGGTAATTCCATCTAGGCAGGTTGGGAGCGGGAGGTGTACAAGTGAGGTGGAGAGAAATCTGGGATGAAAATCGTTCAACAGGCTTTCCTTCTCATCTAGTCATCATCAATAATTTCCATTCATTCAAGACAGCTGCTATGGCCCTCTCCCCAATGCAACACAGTGAGACATTACCATTTGCTCTCTCTTCAAAGGGGACAGTCAAGATGCAGGCATGGTGGGTAAGGAAGACTGCAAAGCTCAGGATGGAGAAATCATCAGCACAGCAGAAAGCTGCTCTCCAAGCAAGAGGGAGGACCCTGAGCAAATTCCCAGCAGCAATACTGGGTGGTCTGTGGAGTAGGGAGGTTTAGAGCAGGTCCCAACCCACTGATCTTATCTCTCCACACACAGCAAGAGGAAAAGGCCAAGGAGTTTCTTCTGAATTTTTTGTTCTGATGTAATAAGAGCTGGAATCCCTGCCTAGAGCCATTAAAAGCTGATTTATCTCTGAAATCGAATGAGACCTTCCCCCCGCACCCCCAGCCTCCACAGTGACCCCAGTCAAAAGCTTCATGGAATCTCTGAACTTCTGTCTCAATTTCTGGGCCACTCAGGCCCCACTAATCAGTATTGCATAGAGCAGGAGCAAGGGGCACAAGCCATGAGCAACTATTTTCTAGCTCAAGCCATGACAAAGCCCAGGCCCAGCAGTCTCAAGCCTGGAGCCTTTTTGCACCCTCACTCTACAGAAAGAGAAAGAAAATGAAAGCCCGGAAGTACATGATTGCCCAAGAGCTATAACCTGGCAGCAGGCAGCTGGGGACTGAGCCAGGTGTTAGCAGGAGAAATAGAGTTGGTGCTATTGATGGGCCCTAGCACCCACTCTTCCTTCACCAATGAAATGACTTCTTGAATTTCAAACCAGCTAGTGGCTGCAAAAGCAAACACAACCCGAGGAGGGGAATGCTGCCATAGCCAGTAGAGCAAACTATGGTTACACTCGCGCGCACATACATACATACACACACACACACACACACACACACACACACACACTCTCTCTCTCTCTCTCTCTTCACAAGCACCCAACTGAATCTGGCAAAACATAATCCCTAAACCACCTGTTGTCTAAAAGCCTTGTTAAAATATGAATTACAGGCTTCCAAAATAAATTCCCCTGACTGTGGAACCAGAGGATATTTTAAACAAGTATCCTCTCCGCCATTCTCCTGTACACTAAAACTTAAGTTTGAGAAGCACTAGCTAACTTCTGATCAATCCACCATCCTTTCAGGTGCACTGCAAGTTCGGTTCAGCAGAAACACTTCAAATTCACATTTTTATCTTACTCAATCTTCCAGCGGCTTGTGAAGCAGGTTGTTTTCTACTGCCCCCCTCCCCAACCCCCAGGGGAAACTGAGAATTCAAAGATGCAGGAAATTGCTCAAGGTCACAGATTACCATGACAACACACATACACACACACACACACACTCCAAATCAACAGGCCAAGTTCCGCAAAAGGCCCCAAATCCACAAGTATTTTAAGGGACAGTGCACCTGGCACCAGAGCCTGGTTTTACTTCCCCCTGAACCGAAAACCCGGCATAACGAACTCGTGATTCGATTTTGGTCAGACCCACTCCTATGCAGCACTCTACTGTGTGGGACTGCCAGACTGCGAACGCTGAAAATCCCCACATCTTGTTCATCCAACCACACATCTATTTATTAAGCCCATGTTAAGATCCGACGCCTTCTACTTTCTCTTTCCATTCCACTCTACTGAATAGTCTATAGTCCAAACGAAATTCAGCTTAACCACATCTTTTCTAAGGACCTGTGGTCAGGTGTTGCCGGAGGTTCCCAGGGCTGCTGTCCCTATAATCTTGGACAGACACCTCCACTAGGAATACTCGCCAGGTCCCCGTGCCACGCTGTCTCGCAGTGGTGCAGAGGCACGCTGCGGCCAAGGAGCGGTCCGCAGCCCGGCCCTACCCCGAGCCGCCCGAGCCTACGCTGCGGGAGACTCACCAGGCGTCCCGAGCTCTCTCGTGCCTTCTTCACCTTCCCGTAGGTGCCCTTGCCCAGGGTCTCTAGGAACTCGTAGCGGTGCCGCAGATTGTGCTTGTGATGATGTCGCTTCACCGCCTGCTTCTTCATCAGGGGCTTGGGCGACTTGATGAGCCCCTCGCCCAGGGGTCGGGCGAGCTCGGTGGTCAGGGTAGTGGCGGTGGAAGGAGCCGGGCCCAGACGACGAGAGAAGGCCAAGGACTCCATGGCAAGCAGGAGCTGAGCGAGGGCTGAGAGGAATCGATTGGCTGCGCGGAAAGGCTACAGAGCGAGACACATGTCCACGCACCTGGACCCAGATCGGGAAGTTACAACCGGGAAGTCACAGTCGCTAAGGAGCGAGTTGCAAAGCGCCGCATTCCAAATTGTTATAAACGCTCGGAGCTGGAGGCCCTGGCCACGCCCCCGACGCCCATTGGCTCTGCAGGCGGCGGCGCGTGACCAGGACATCTCCATTGGCTAGCTGAGGTCCCAGACCCCCTCCTCCTTCCTAAAGCCGGGACTGGGAAAGGTGTCCCGAGACGCACCCACCCATTCGGTCTCAGGGACCAGAATGGGGACTAGAAGGCCCAGTGGAGGCTGCTGCGTGGGTTAGTACTACTGAAGTCCGGAACCTGACTTTGAGGGCCCTCAGAGCTGTTCTAGATTCTGAGTAGCACTTGGTCCTGATCAGAGCCACCAGCTCGATTGCGCTGTGTTCTTGTGTGGCAAGGGGCAGTCTTAGGATGCTAGAAATCACCATCATTTGGTTGTTTCTTCCAAGCCAAAATCTAGGCAGTCGTTTGACAATCTTTATGTCTACAAAGGAGCAGAGAGTGGAACAGGAGGGCTGGTGGGCAGTTAACCTTAACTAGATCCGGGAATCCTGGACCAGGAGGTCCTTACTCTTCATGAAAGAAGGCTTGTAGGACAGAGGTGTGGTGGGACTCACGGAGTGTTCATTCGTTAAAGATATATATATATATATTGCCCTTCTAGTAAATAGCTGCTGCTCTCCCCAAGATTTTAGAGCCAGAACGTCTTGTGACATCATGAGATTTGGCTTGGTTTTTGAGGCTTGAAGAGCTACGTCTAGAATCCCCTTTTATTTATTTATTTTTTTTAAAAATTTTATTTATTTATTTATTTGTTTTGCTTGTTGTGTTTTGTTTGTTTCTTTATTTATTTATTTTATGGCTGGCTCAGCCTGCCCTGGTGGTGGGGCTGGCGCAGCATGTGGTGCCGGGGATCGAACCCAGTCCCTGCAGTTGCCTGAGCTTTCCAGAGCAGGCGCTTTAGACCACTGAACCATCTTGCCGGCCCCTAGAATCCCCTTTTAGAGTGAAACAACATCCATACGCTTTTCTACTCTTCTAATGGGTGGGTGGGGGGAACATGTCTGCAGCCTTCTAGAATTGATAACCCAAAAGTTTATGTAGTGACTATTTTTTGGGGGGGCAGGACCATGGTTTGAACTCACGACCTTGCACTTGCCAGACAGGCACTGTGCCAAGGAGCTGTCTCCCCGGCCCCCCTATGTAGTGACTACTATTCTGCCTGAGGCTGCACAACTGGTGAGGTTCAAACCCTGGTCTATGGAGAGGACAATGAAGACAATAGGCTTTCAAGAATAGATTTCTAGAATTTCTAGAATTTTTAGAATAGCTTTCTAGAATTGATAACTCAGATCTGTGTAGTGACTATTGTTCTGCCTGAGGCTGCACGACTGATGAGATTTAAACCCTGCTCTGTGGAGAGGACAATGAAGACAATAGGCCTTGATCCCCTTCCCTGAGGGAATCGCTACCCCCTAAAGCAGACAGGGCCTTGACTGGGCTCTAGCTGTACCCACATCTCATTCCATTCCCCCAGGAGGATGATTCTCCAACAATGTATTCAGGGGATGCTGAGAATCTGGAAAGACTAGATTCCCAGGTGGTAAATTTTATATTTAGTGTTAGCTCACTTATCTACTTCTACTTGTCCTTTGACCCTTCTACTGTGATTGATAGATGTCTCCATCCCTACATGGAGTCCTTTGGCCTTTGTGACTGAGAAGATCAGGATCCCCTTACATAGGACACTAATCTCCCCTCCCCCAAATCTGGGGAGCTGTAGGACATGATAGCTGGTTTGGCTTCTCCCCTTTTGCTCAGATTATCTGTGAAAAGAGAATGAGTTCTGTTATGCTGCTGTTTCCTTCCCCTCCTGGTATCTGTAACCATTCCAGGGGGCCTATCTGGACTGATCAGGACTCTTAAAAGAAGCTTGGGTAAACTGAGGTGCTGGGAGACCTCAGTTCTTTCCTGACTCTGACACAAATGAGCTGTGTCAGGGTTCTTTCCCAGTCTCTTACTCTACAAACACTGGTGCCTACTCAGTGCCAGGCCAAGGAAGACAACAGTGACAAGGTGGATATGGTTTTTAACCTTCAGATAATTTTCAGTCTCATGAGAACCAATGTATACAGAAGGAGACATGTCCATGATGGGGGAAGAACAGAATGCCCTTGGGGTGTTTAATAGGAGAGAGCCCCACCCTAGACAGGAAAATAGTGATGAAGCAGTGCTTCCTGTAGACAGGGCTTTGAAAGCTGAGATCCAAAATTCATGGGGTGATTAGCCAGCCTGATCAATATTTCATTGTAAGAAAGACAAAGAATTATACAGATAAGCCCAAGATCCTAGGAATATTTCTAAGACCCTATGAACTGGTATGTGTGTAAAAGCTGCTTAATAGATATTTATAGGCTAAAGGTATCGATACGCAATGGAATCTGAAGACTAAGTTGACAGGGCCTATGTATGACTGATCTCCCTCTTTACCAGCTAAAGTGATAACAGCAAAGGAGCACATTACCTAGATGCTCTTGGACATTCCTCACCCCCAACCAGAGCTTCCTTGACTACAATCCGGATGGATGACCAAAGACCTCAGAAATAAGTCTCCCCATTTCCAGCTAAAGTGCAGCCTGGTGACCCACAGAGGATGAAGGACAGGGCCTCAGTGACATATCTTGGCTGTTGACTGTTCCCAGCAGGCATCAAAGAAGGCAAACAAGCAGACAGAGCCAGAATAATGTGCACCTCGGGAATGATTTCGACTGCTGGTAGCCAACTCTCACATTCCTTATAGGGACATCTAGTTGGTGGCAGAGTGAAATGCCTGACAGGGACTTGGCTGCCAGCAGATCTTGGGGAATTCCTGTCTTGTGCTCAGATGTGTGCCTGCGCTTGGATGTCTGAACTGAGCCAAGCCTCCTCCTCTCCTGTCTTCCTCAGTCTCCAGGCCTGGGAGGGAAAAGCCTCCACCCACCCTTATATCCTATCACTGATTAATGTTTCAAAGGCTGCTCTTGGGGCCAACCATTTATTGTACCTACTATGTGCACATTGGGAGACAACCAGCCTCACAGTCTTATGTGTGTAGTGAATTTGTGTTGATCCTGTGACATGTCCTGTGGTGCATGGCATGAGCAGGAGCACAGCTGAGAGGAAGTCAGGCCATGTTTTGGGTGAGGTGGGGATTTGAACAAACAAACAGGTCTCCAACATCTCTGGGATGAGAGGTGATTAAGAATAAGTTCCCCTAGGGGCTGGGGAGATAGCTTAGGGGCACAAGAGCCTGCCTGAAAAGTGCAAGGTCCTAAGTTCAATTCCTGGTTCTGGAAAAAAATAAAGAGTAAGTTCTCCGCTTGCAGAAATTTATAGTGTAATAAAGGAAATACAATAAGTAATAATTTCCCATAAATCTAAGGCAGAAAATGGAAGGGCTCTTACGAGAATACAAAGTAGTACATGGGGTTGAAAGAATTGGTCTTTTTCAGTTTTGGAAGTTCCATGGAGACCCTACAGGAATCCAATTGGATCTTGAAGGGTAGGTGAAATTGAGAGTGCTTTTGAGGATGAAATAGGGAGGTGGGGATGAGGGGAAGAGAGAAGGGATGACAAAGAGCATGCTGTGTCTGATGGCTCTGAAGCAGTGATGGCAAACCACGGCATGTGTACCACAGGGAGCATGCCTGGCCCTCTCTTGGTGTTTGATCCAAGTCACTTCAGTATCGCCCAAGCATTCAGATTTCACTACAGTTCTGGCACTTTGCAATAAGTAAGTGGGCTAAGGGCTGGCCTGACAGCTCAGTGAACTAAAGCACCTGCTTAGGCAGAGTGCAGTGGCCAGGTTTGATCCCCAGTGTGCTATGCCGCCCCGCCTGTGCGGCATGCTGAGACAATGATTGCAACTGGGCATGGTGGCGTGCGCCTGTAATCCCAGCACTTGGCAGGCTGAAAACAGGAGAATCACTATGAGTCTGATCTAGGTAGCGAGACCCTGTAAGCCCTGTAGATCTTGTCCTAAATACAGAAAAAAAAAAAAAAAAAAGCTGGCTGAGAAGATAGCTCAGTAGAATAAGCACCTTGCTGGCAAACTCAGGGTCCTGAGTTCAATCCCCAGTATTGCAAAAATATATACATACATACATACATACATACATACATACATACATACATAAGTGGGCTCTGGGTTGCCGTTTGGGCACTTGAGTTGTAGGTTTACCATCACTGCTCTTGTATCTCTTTCCGTGGAATTATTTTAGTTTAGGTGCCTGAGCTCCTGTGTCCCTTTCCTCTGGAAAAAGAGAAGGCAGGATGACTCGGCTCACCATCTATGTCCAGTGGAGACCTGACAGTGGAGACCTCAACGGTCAAATTGCCCTTCCCCAGAACTCAGGATGAATTGCAGCCCAGATCCTGCGCCTTGTGGACAGTGTAGCCTGGAAGACAATGACCTTCCCCATTCCTGGGCTGGGAGAGCCTGGATAGGAAGGAGCCTGCTTGTTAAAATTAGTTTTCCGAGACTAAGTGTACATCTAGAGAAGGGTGTAAACCTGGGTAGTCTTTAGCAAGTTGTGATGCCTGGCTCAAAGCTGCCCTCTATTGACCAAACTATGCCTAGTAACATCCATGAGTCCCAATCCCGTGTCCCCACATTGAAGCAGGGCTTTCATTTGTTCTTTCATCCAACAACTACAGGGGCCTCTGGCTTAGCTCAATTGTTTAAACACCTGCTTGAGCAAACATAGTCAGGCAGGGTACTGAGGTTCGATCCCCAGTTCCATAAGCCTTACCCGACCCACACTTAAGGTATCCTGAACCAGCCAAAAAAAAAAGAAAAAAAAAATTCTTCTCAACCTTGGCATTCAACAAATATACACTGAACAGCCACTAGGTATAATAGTCTAACACTGATCCAGTCCTGTCTTTAGGCATCTTGAGTACAGTGCCACAAACAAGAACACCCAACTAGAGGTAGCAGAGCTGGGAGGTAATCCCTGTCAGTGTGATGTCACAGCTGTGAGCCTAACGATTGCCTTGCCTTGCCTTGTGGTACCTACACCAGGTCTTGTAGTACAAGATGGAATTAATGAGCTGTGGACAGTCTAAATTACAGTAATTCTTACTAGGAGTTTGGAAAATTTTTTGCTGAAACATAGAAGACAGTTTTCAAGATCTCAATTTGATGTCATTTACAGGCAAAGCCCAGGAACATGTCTACGAAGGAGAAGACAAGCCAGAGCGCTTGCCCTTTCTCTGGGATGGAGAGCTAAGGATGCTATGCACAGAGGGAAAGGAACCACAAGTTGTAAGATCCAGCCCCTCTTCTCACTTCAATCCACAAAGTGGCCACGGCCAAAGGCTTTCTTTTTTTTTTTTTGTGGTACCAGGGATTGAACTCAGGACCCTGCACTTGCCAGACAAGCACTTATTCTACTGAGCTATCTCCCCAGCCCCCAAAGACTTTCTTGATTGAGAGTGGCTCCCTATTGCCAAAGAGGGATTAAATAAACCAACTCAAATAAAATCAATCAATCAATCAATTAATCAATCAACTGTGAGTCTTACTTCAAATCTGTTGTAATCTTGCTGCACTAAGCATGGACACATTAAAAACCTCAGTTGCTCCTCTTGTTTTGTCCACTTGGTACCTGATTCTCTTCCCATGGGGTATTCAGGAGCCTCACTCCTGGCCTCACTCACAAGCTGGCACGATGTTTTGGCTCAGGAGTCTGGAAACTGGGGTTCCAGGCTCTTCTGCCAGTGATTGACTGTGCGTACATCTCATTTCCTGCAACTCTATGAAAAAGAATGATGGTGCAGCCGAGAAAGCACGCCAGCCACTGTCACTTAGATGAGCTCTCCTAATGAATCCAGTTCTCACCACAACTCCACGGAGTAGGCACTAATGCATGGTCATCCTCACTGAACAGATGAGGAAACTGAGACACAGAACAGTAAACAACTGCCACTCCAAAGTCATGAAGCCAGCAAATGGCACCAGAATTGGCCTGCTTTAGCATTCTTTGCCTTGGAGAGGACTCCTAGTTTGCCCAGAATTTCTAGCAGACTGAGCTGCTCTGTGTCCTAGTTTACTGATATGAGAAGTGCCTGATGCCTACCTTGAGGGCTTGCTGCAGGACAGAACATGATGCAAAGTTGTCAAATGCATGGCTTCCTCTGTCTGCCTGATGTAGGTCTTCCTGAGCCCTTTCCCCTAATTCTGGCAGAGACTCACCTGCATGTGCTAGGGGTGGGAGGAGGAAAGGAGCTGATCAGGTACTTGAGCTGATGCAGCAAGGTCAGTGAAGGTAAACTCTGAGCTAGGGAGTGGGCACTGCAGCTGCCCGGAGTCAGAGCTTTTCACTGGAGGGCAGAGAGAGATGACCGGAGATCAGAGGAAGGATTTCTTAACTACTCACCCCCAGAAATGGCTTTTAAAGTCCAGACCAAAGATACTCTTGAGTGTTGGGAGGTGGAATATAGGCAAATGCCTGCATAACTTAAAGCCTAGAGCTTGTAGGTAGTGTGTTTGAAAAGGGCTCTTAGCCTAGTGTTAATGGTGGAACAAAAAATCTTCCTCTTTTGCATCCCAGTGTCACTTTCCTGATCTCTAAGGCCTCCATTGCTGCAGACTTGAGAAATAAGGGGGTGAACAGGCCACACTTATGACTGGGGTAAAAGGTTTCATGGGATTCCTTCACTGGGCCCCCATATTTCCAAAGACTTTCCACTGACTGCCCTAGGTTATCTTTGCTGCAAATCACTTGAGATCCTGACCGGACCAAGATTGTGTACAATATAATAAAATCCCTCATCTTTACGGTTGTCAGTGCTCATGCATTTGCAGCTTTACTGGTTCTTCACCAGCCTCATGAAGTCAGGGCCTTGGGTTAGACAGGGTATGCAGGGGTTGTGAATGTAGATGAGGCTGTAGTTACAGTAAACACCAGCTCTGCTCCTTGTTGGCCACACGTCCTTGGGCAAGTAACCCAGTCTCCTGAGGCATGTTGAGTTCCTCATTGGTCACAAGAGACCCTGAACTTGAATGTGCCTTGTGGACAGTTACAGGCTCCCGAGCACGTAGGTGTTTATGGCAATGGGTGTTATGACTCAGGGCCTGGTCACTTTACTCTCTATGTAAATGCTGCTCCCCAGGAAGGGGTTAGTGTCTTCTTGCTGCCACAGTCTTGTCTCAATTCAGAGAGGCTGGGAGGGGCCAGACAGGACAGGACAAAGATGTGGGAGGAAGTCTGCCCAGCACTGCCTCTCTGCCCTGTGCCTGGCTTCTGCTGGCAGACCAAATCCTTGTCCTCCAAAGCTGCTCAGGGAATGCAAACCCCAAGCAAAGCACATTCTTTAACCGGGTCACCAGTTTTTGGCCCTTTGTAAGGGAAGGCAAGAGCCAGCGTTTCTCTTGGCCCTGAATGACACCAACACAGGCTGGTATGAGCCAGCTATTACAAGGCTGGATTAATCAGCTGGTTGTCACTCACAACTCATAAAAAAGCCCAGCTATGACTTGTTGGTGTCCACAAGAAGAGGGAGATGGAACCTCTGTCCTAAGTAGGAAGATTAGAAGTACTGCTATGTCTGGCCTCCTATTAATCACAGGCCTGGGAGGAGCTAGGAGAAGAGGGGCATTTTAAAGTGCCTCTCACAGATGTTGCCATCTTGGGTTCTTTGATTTCTGATTTCCTCAAGGCTGCTGTTGGATACATGCCTAAATACTGAATGCCCCCAGATGTACTGGGCCACAAGGGCTGGTATCATCCCAGCTCTGAGGAGTACCCCTAAAATGTATGTGTGTGAGCGGTAATGAAGTGGACCCAAAGACAAGGGCTGGCATTCACCAGGTACACAATGGAGGGGGCATTCAGGGTAAAATGGATAGGTTTGTTGGGCAGGGAGCTGAGGAGCAGCCAGGGCATTTGGGGAGTGTGGAGTGGAATGGGGAGGGGACGCTGGAAGGGCATAGCCTTTGTGAAGGAGTCTAGAGCCTGGGAGCTGTGTGGAGAGCTAGGGAACACCAAGGGAGGGCGCTTAAGTTCCATAGGATTCAGTCAGATGTGTAAACAAAAATGATTTCTGAAAGGGCAGAAGGAATCGAGTGGAAACAGGAATGAGGAGGCTACTGACATTTCCTTATATGAAGTGAGGAGGTTGAGAGACTGCACAGAAGGTGGGGGAGAGGAGGGAAGGTGTTGAAGTTGTTTTCTACCCAGGGTTGTGATAGCTGCTCAAGATGCTGGTGCCATATCAGGATTTGTGCATTACTATTCTCCTATAGAAAATGCTTGCTAAAGATATTTTGAATTCCCCCTCCCCCATGGCACAGGTCTTGAGAGGAGGAGAGGACAGATTTCTTCACAACTGTTCAGAACATCCAGGATCCTCTCAGGCATCAGATGTCCAACTCCTACCACAGAGACCCTTGGAGTTGTCTATCTGGAAACTTTATCTATGGGAAGTGGACGTGGCTGGGAGGCTTGGTGTTAAGAGCAATAACTGGCTTAGAGCATGGAAAGGCCAGGGTGGCTGAATGAAGAAACTGGCCTTGGGCACCAGACCTCTCCCTACTCTTCTCTCAGGGAGCCACTCACTTGCTTACCCCACATACAGCCCTTATGGAGGGCTGGCTCCATTCCAGGCACCAGCCAGCGAGCTGAGCAGCGAGGGGTGTGAGACTTGTGCATCAGCAGGTGTGTATAAGGAATGCCAGAATGTAATCTGTAAAATTATGACACATAGGCATATTTGAAGTGTAAGGTGTGTGTGTGTGTGTGCATGCGCACACATGCACGCATGAATGGTCATATCCATGTGAGTGTTCACATGAAGTATGTCTGAATTGAAGACAGGGGTACATGCAGGTGTGAGATAATTTGTGTGTGTGTGTGTGTGTGTGTGTGTGTGTGTGTGTGTCTATGGGTATGGGATGAACCAACCCAAAGTGCTGTGTAGGAAGTGGGGCTGGTGCGAGGTCACTGCTGCCTATGTCCTTCAGAGCTCGCACTTGCAAAGAGCTCGCTGGACTCAGGGCCAGGGATAGTGGGTTCCTGGTGCTTTGCTTCAGAGCCAGGAGAAAGAGCTCCACTTAGCCAGGTACCCAGTGGCCTGCATGTGGAGTGCAAATGAGCCAGGATGTTTGGGAAAACAACCCACGGTCTGAATGCTAAACCAGAGAGGTGTGTGCCACATGGGAGAACAGAAAGCCTATGTGAAATTAACCCAGGATACTGAAGCCATGTGTAGCCAGACCACCCACTGTCTCCAGGGCCATTTCTCCCTCCTTGGTCCCTTCTCGCAGTGTGGATGGGGAGGGCTAGGGATGAGGATTGAGAAGCACCACTAGGACAAGTGCATCCCGCTTAGGCTGACTCACTCCAAACCTGTCTCCTCAGGGCCCCGCGCATGGCTGGCTAAGGTCAGCACAGACTCCAGCATGTTTTCACCCCTCTTCCCCAGGCCCTCTTGCTGCTTGCATCTTGGTCCCCTCCCCTGTCCTCCAGGCCCAATTCCAACAGTGGACTCCTCCAGGGAATCAGTCCTCAGAGACACTCATGTTGCCCGTTTCATTCATTCAAATTTCTATGGTGTGAGTTGACTATAACCTCCAAATCAAAATGCTGAAGTCCTATCCTGGCACCTGTGCATATGGTTTTACTTGGAAGTAGAGTCTGTGCAGATACAGTCAATTTAATGTGAGGTCATATTGGATTAGTGTGGGCCTCAACCCAACAACTGATGTCCTTATAACATGAGGAAAATTAATACACATGTGAAGATGGAGGTGGAAATTGGAATGATCTTGCCCCAAGCTAAAGAGCCCACAGGATTACCATCTCTCATCAGAAGCTAGGGAGAGGGACAGGGGAGCCACCTTCCCTGCCCTACCCCACTCAGAGCATGCCTGATTATAGGCCACATCGGGGTGGGAATCCTTCCTATTGAGCTCAGAGCTGTGACGGAGTGTGTGCATACCGATCTGAGCTAGACTTTCAATCCTCCCAATTATTAGCTGTGCTTAGATGGTTAGGGTCCTGGTTCACAGTTTCTACTACAAAGTGGGATTGAGAAAGACCAGCTGTACCCCACCTGCTGTGCAGGAGGTAGGAGGCCCAGTGCAAGTGAAGGAGACTGTTAGAATGATGTCCTGAGGAAATGAAGGCCCACTAAGGGTCTGCTCTCTCATGAGACTCTCTGATTACCCCGCAGGTGGGCCTTGCTCAAGAGAAGGCCTGGAGAGCTTGGCCTGCATGTGGCACGTGGCTGCAGGTCTGCCAGGCCACCTGGATTCCCTCTCATCCTAGAGGATGCCTGGTGAGTGCACCTGCTTCACTGTCCTCAGTAGAGGAACTCAGATAGAATTCTCTGTGCTACTAAGGCACAAACCTGATCACCTACTCCTCCACTTACTGCTGTAATGTGCTCTTAATCTGCTGTGTGCATAAGGTCCAGCCTCCCTAGCAAGGCAGGTAGTAAGACTTGTATTTTTTTTTAATTAAAGGGCAAAAAACTCCCCAAAATTTAAAAACAAGGTAAAAGGAGAGTAACTTTGAATATTGTTATCTTTAAATTAGCTACTCAGGGCCAGGGATATAGCTCAGTGATACAGCACTTGCCTGGCAAGCACAAGGTCCTGAGTTTAATTCCCAGTACCAAAAATAAATAAATAACTCAGAGTACAGGATATAGGCATTTAATTGCCCAGACAATATTAGCACAAATGTTACTTTTCAATAAACCAAGAGAAATTAGCAGCACAGCTATCTTAACTATATGTTTTTATATATCCTTTTCCCTTCCTTTTTTTCTCCATTCCTCCATCCCAGATGTTCTTTCCTTTTGAACGGTTTCTTTCCATTTTACAATATCTATTGTACATTTTGGATCTTACTCTTTCAGCTTTTCACATGAGGGAGACAATACGATGTTGACATGTGAGTCTGATTTATTTCACATATGATTATTTATTCAAGAAGCATCCATTTACCTACAAAAAGTCTCCAATTTGTCTTTCTTTATCCTCACTGTATAAAAAGTCCACATCTTTCCTTTTTTTATCCATTCCTCAGCTGATGGGTATTTGGGTTGTTTCCAACACCTAGCTATTACAAGTTATGCTGCTATAAGCATGGACGCACATGCATCGCTGGGGTATGTTTTTTAATTCTTCTGGGAAGATATCCAGAAGGGGAATAGCAGGTTCAAATGGAGCTTCTTAGTTTTTCATTGCTTTCCACAGTGGTTGCACCAGTCTACACTCTCACCAACAGCGGAGAAGGGTTCATTTGTTCTCTACAGCTCTGCCAGCATCTATTATTGGTTGATTTCTTAATAATAACCATTATTTCTGGTTGGAAAGAACTCCACTAAATAGAATCTCAGTGTTATTTTAATTTGCATCTCTCAGATGACTAGTAATGTTGAACATTTTTTCATATATTTATTTTTTATTTGTATTTCTTTATCTGAGAAATGTGTATTCATCTCATATGCCCATTTCTGGATTTGGTCTTTAAATTTGAGAGATCTTTCTTTGTGATTTTTTTT